>RJWT010025528.1:0-16103 GCA_004365215.1 Cuniculus paca | reverse complement strand
AAAATTAAATAGAAAGGAGAAAATTAGACAGCACCTAGTTAATCACCCTGGATCGTCACGAAACTCAGAATCACTGCTAAGGTCACTGCTAGGACTTTGGAAGGAGGCTTGAAAGGACAGAAACGGTTCTAAGAAATTACCAAGAACAATACCATGGAAATCAATATAGTGCGTGTGCACATACATGTGTGTGTGCATACACAGATAAAAGCACACATGTCTTCTGATGAAAGTACTTTTCAAGGCTGAGAGTGTGGCTCAGTGGTAGATCCCAAGGCCTTGTGGATCCATCCCTAGCACCAGGGAAACAACATAAAAACAAAACACTTCTGGAAAAAAATAATAAATAAATTACTTGAAGAAGTCTACGTCTAGGACACACTTTGGGTTTCCCCACATTAAAGTCCTCTTAAACTTAATGTTTCTTATTTTCTTTATATAAAGTCTATTTTAAAATAATTTGTGGCAGTGAAGCATACGAAGTACAATGTGAAGCAGAAAGTTCAAGGTACTGTACTGAACTTCTTTTGAGATGATCATGTGATACAGTAGGAAGCAAGACTCAATGAGGAAATATATTAAATAGATTATAAGGCCCTGAAACACCTATTTTTCAGCAGGAAGAAGTTCATGTCTCAATGGTAAGAAGAGCTATCAGTATCACAACATAGAAGAGGTAGCGTGAGGGACACAGAACCTAAGAAGCGATAACAGAGAAGAGGTATGATCATATACTAATTCTTACATCCATGAATCACATTCAAATAAGAATGTGGGATAACCTGATAACTTTCAGGAAGACTGCTGCCAATGTGACTGGGTCTTTCAGACAACAGAGAAAGAGAGCAAGCTCACTTTATAACACCAAGCCAGGGCTGAAAGCTCTTCAGCAAAAGAACCGGACAGACTAAAAATTCTTCAAAGACAAAATATCATAGATTCATTCAAAAAATATTTCTTTAACCCTCACTTTCTGTGGCTACAAGAAAACACTTGAGGCTGGATAACTTACAAAGAAAAATATTTGGCTCATGATTCTAGTAGCTGGTCAATCCAAACAGCAGGACATTCCATACCTGATGAAGGCCCCCAGCCACTTCACAAGATAGCAGAGATACAGAAAAGGAAACAGAGAGGGCAAGCATACAAAGTAGCCTTTATTTATAACAAATGGTTTGAGAGAAAATTCACTCCTGCAAGGTCACAGCTTTGCAGAGAAGATCTAGGTGCTTCTGGCTCAGGACCTCTGTGTTGAGAGGACCCCAAGACTAGTCTCAAGTTTGGTAGTAAATGGAAGATTTACAAGTCTCACACAGAGTATTATTCACAGACATGATTTAACACAGCAAAAGATTAAAAATAAGCACCTCTTCCCTTTGCTGAAGAGGGAACCAGGTACCAGCTTCTGAGAGTCCTCTCCTCATGGAATCATGGGAAGCACTTAATTCCTCTGGCATCATATTGTAACAGCATGTGCAAAACTATACTCCGTACCCAAGGTTTACACTAGGCTCTGTTCATGTGCACACCCTCTGTTTCAAATGTATCCAAATTGCAGAATCCCAGATGGAAATTGGGTGTTCAGTATAGTTTTATTCACTGTTTAGGTACACCAAGTCATTCTTAGCCATTAGGGAATGATGAGGACCCTCCCTACTAATTAAGAGCCAATCTTGCAAGCAGGATTTTCTAAGGATAGCAGTGTCAGGCCACCAATGGAAGTCCCTTCCTACACAATGTCTCATGAAGTTGCAGCTAGCGTAGGGCCTGCCTGCATCATCTGAAGCTTTGACTGAAACTAGAGATACACTTACAAGCAAGCTCCCTTGCATGGTCATTGGCTGAAAGTTCTTCACCATATGGGCTCCATGAGTCTGCTTGGGTATCCTGAACATATGACAGCTGGCTTTCCCCACAGTAAGTGATCCAAGAGAGTGAGAGCTGCCCAAAATGGAAGCCACACTCTTTAATAAACTAATCTCAAGAGTGACATACCATCACTTCTAGCATATGCTATTGGATGCCAACCAACCCTAGTACAGTGTGGGAGGGGGAAGGGATTAACCACACTGAGTCTCAGGAGTCAGGAATCATACGAGGCTGTCTCAGCAACCACTTAACTATGATTTGCATCCTTCCTACATATATACACACTAACTCCCCCACTGTCCCATTGGAGCATCAGTTCCAAGTTCAGACACTCAACCTCTTAATCAGGTCTAGATTCAGAGGAGGTTCTTCAGGGGGTAGTCTTTGACATATGGCACCTGGAATATGGTTCTCTTGACCTGCAGGAATGTGCAACTAAAGACTTAAGTTTTCTATTGCCACATACCTAGCATACGAGGGTGGGTATAAACACTCCTCCTTACAAAGCAGGGAGGAGAAGCAGTAGTTCTGAAATCCAGCCCAGCAAACATTGAAGGTCCTTGATTAGGTCTCTAGTTGAGGTCTAGGAATACTTCTCTATGGCTTTTAGCCTTACTCTCTGGACTCTTGGTTCAATTCTTGTCTTAGTTACTTTTCTTTCATTGCTGAGACAAAATACCCAACACTCAAAGTTAAAAGGGAAAGGTTTATTTAGCTGACAGTTTGCAGAGATTTCAGTCCATAATTGACCTGCTCCAAGGCAGGGTGGGATAGCAGAGGCACATTGCAGAGGAGAAAGAGTTCATGGCAGGCAGATGGTAGCAAAGCAAGCAAGCAAGCAACAAGAGATGCCTCTTTCTGTTCCTTATATTATATCCAGGATACCCAGATTAGGGCAGTGCCAAAAAAATCAATGGACATTTTTAGTAATCGCCCACCCTTAATCCTAGCATTGCACCATGAATCAATCACACACCCTAGATCCAGTCACCTCCAAAAAGTCCCACTTATAACTGCATGAGCCTTTGAGGGGAGCATCTAGACACAAGTCCTAACAGCCCTCTTATTGTCATCCTTACATTTTCATGAAAGTTAACATATGCTCCGGCTGAGTAGTTTTCTCAGCCTGCTTTCTATTTTCTGATACTTGAAGGTCCAACCACAGAACATTTTATTTTGTTTCCCCCACCCAGCCACATACTGAGAATAAAACCAGGATCTCACACATGCTACACAGTCTACCAATGAGGTACATCTCTCACTATAACACTTTCATTCTGGGTTGATGGTGTTACCTCAAGTACAACTCTTTAAACTTTGTGGGACTTCTATGAATCCTCTTAGGGTCCACTCTCTTAGACAAAGGCCACATGCACAAAACTCTTTGTAACAGGACCATGTTGGATCTCTGTTGAGGTACAATGGCCTTGAGCTTCCAAGAAGCGGATTGCTTGACAGAGGATTTGCCAGGTAAATAATTTCTTTAAAAGGACTTTTTGTCTGACTAAATGGTGCCCTCAGGATATTATCTTTGATTTTTGAAATCTAAAGATTTTTATAATCACACTCTCAGCTTCACTTTTAGCAGTTATTTTCAAAAAGTGCTCTGAACCTGACCTTTGGCTCAGCTATTTCTTAACCTTCACCTGGTATACCACGGGAAGGGGCTAGGAATCTTCAAGACCCACACGGCCTGGCTCTTTAATTGTTCTGCCACGCGTGTGTGTGTGTGTGTGTCTGTGTGTGTCTGTGTGTGTCTGTATGTGTACCTCTCTCTTCTCACAATTTTACTTTAAGCAACAGAAAAAAAATCAGAAAGCACTTCCAACACCCTGGTGAAAACTTCCTTAACCATTCCAGCCAGTTCATCAGAGACATTTTTCTACTTTCTATATCACTTCAGGTGATAGCACTGCTAAATTTTTGCTACTGCATAACGAGGATTCTCCTTTTTTTTTCAGTTTCAAATAGGATTTTTCTCATTTTCCTTTAGGCCTTCACACACAACCTTCTCAAAGTCCAAACTTCAATGAACAGTGTGCTATTCAAAGAATTTTAAGCTTTTACCTACATGTTCTTCAATCTTTGCTGCTTTCCCACAGCCCCCACTGCCTTATTCAAACCCACTATCACATTTTAGTTTTTTGTTACACCAGCATCCCAATTCTACTACCAAAACCTGTATTAGTTATCTACTGACATATAATAAATAACTGCAAAACTCACAACTTAAAATAAGAAGAATTTATTGTTTCATGTTGTTTCTTAGCATCAGGAATTGGGAGCCATTTAAATAGATGACTTTGACTCAGGGTCTCTCATGAGGCTGCAATGAAGCTGATGGCAAAGCCTGCAACATCTGAAGACTCAACCGGGGGGAAGTGCTGCCAGACTCACTCACAAAGTTCCTGGCCTGCTCCCATTTTTATTAGTGTAGCCTCCTGAGTCTTTCTCTGTATACTGCCTATCTTCACAACACAGCAGCTGGCTTTCCACAGAGTGAGGGAGCCAAGAGAATCCAAGATGAAAAACTCAGCCTTTTATTTTCTGATATTGGAAATGACACATTTGTATCATCATCTAGATCATCATCTGGATCATATCTATCATCATCTACTTGTCAAGGGGATGAATGCCAGGAGGTAGGGATCAATGGGGGCCATATCAGTTGGTGGATGCCACCACTTTCCTATCTGGAGTTCTAACAGATGATAGACATCAACAGCTACTTACAATACAAAGTAGTAAAAGCCATCATAAACACACAGGGAAGTCAACACCAGCTTGCCCTGTGAGAGTCAGGAAAGACCCACAGAGGAGGTTTAATTTAGGACCCAAGGGGCACATGATACTTGTCTGGCTCATGGAAGAGCCTCTGCCTGTGGAAAATGTTTCTATGCATTTCATTTTATGCACATCTTACCTGCATAGCAAATTTTACAGTCTCAAAGCTCTTCCCAAGGGCAAATATGGAATAACTTGATTTAATATCAATATTTTGGATAACACATCATCTTTCAATAGAGGGACCAAAAGCATAATGGTAGATGACAGATGCTATGCTTGGAAATGCCTTATCTAAAGGTTGATCCTTACTAAAAAAAAAAAAATGAATAAAGTGAAAATGCACAGCTGGGTAACAAATGTAAAAGTAGAATAAATGCCTTTAATTTGGCAAAGCATACAACCATTCTACACATAAGAGTGATTATTTAAATAACAAGACAGGAATAATGATATGGAGAAATAAATGCTAACCAAAGGACCTCTTCATATAAAACAGACATATGAGTCCACAGAAAAATAGGTCAGGCAAGTACACTGATCTTTTAAAAACTATTTTTTAAATTTCTCATTATAAGAATGATACAATCTCATTGTAATATCTGTAAAGTGTTAATAAGCATAAGAAGAAAATTAAAATTCCATGACCCCAAATTCCAGGAATACCCACTATGTGGCTTATGGATTTTTCCCTTTTAGGCTGCTGAATGAATTGGGGGTAGGAGAGAATATATATATATATATGCATATAACATAACTTTGGAAATAGTTCTATGCCTTTTATGAATGTAAAATTAACATAAACATTAAATTAATATACATGGAAAACTTTAAGTTTGTACATTATGAAATGACATGAAATCAAAACTAAAATTTGTCTGCAAGCCTTTTACCAAGGGGAAAAACACTGTTTATTACTAACATGGTTCTTTTTCTTACAGGTATTTTTAATGTAAATATGCTTTTAACCGCATCTCTGATTTAAAAGTACATAGGTATGTGCCAGATCGGACTTAGCCAGTGCCATATTAATGAGTGACTGTGCTGTTCCTCACAGATACCAGCAAGACTCAGTAATGGCACCTTCTGCACACATATTTACGCACCTTCTATTACTTCCTCAAGATAAACTTCTAGAATTACACTTTCTATAGCAAAAGACACTTATTTTTTAAGAATTTGTATACATATTGCCATATGTTCATTGATAAATCTCATATCAATGTATACTCACCCCAAGATCACAAAAATTCTTCTGCTACCACCTTTTTCATTAATGAGTAGTAGGGCTTATTCTCACTTTTGCCAATGTAACAAGTAAATACATTTTTAATTTTTATTCATTCCATTACTAGTAAGACAATATATATTTCAAATGTTGAAAGAATCTGAATTTGAAAGGTTTGTGTTATTGTTTGGACAATTAAATGCCAATATGTTGTACTCTGAGTAACTAACTTAAAGATAATAATATGCAATGTATTAACCATTGTTACTCTCTTATTACCTTGTTTTGAAATTTTGTTTTATTTTTTCTCTTTAAAATAAAAACCATTTGAATTTGAAATTCTTCATTATGAATTATGCATACTGGTTTCTGCCAAATTTTTATGAAGGTATTCACTGTTCTTGTATTGATTTGTAAGTGTCCTGCATCCATTCAAATGCACCATTCATATTTTTTAAAGTGCAGTAGCATAGTCTTAGTAGTAGACTAATACTCAGAGTTATTAAATGGTTCAGCTAAGTTCAAATTTGCCTAAATCCAAAGTTCAGCATCTCTTATAGTGGTAATGAGTAACTTAAAGCACACAAATATTCAACACATAGTAGTGATTATTAAAATAAGAAAAAAGAGATGGTAGTCCCAGAATGCTGACTGTGGTGGATTGACAACTGGTGGTCAACTTGTAACACCAGCTGAACTGAACCAGCGTGGTGCTGGGTGTGAGGGGCCCACCTGAGGATTGTTGCCAACAACATAAAAAGGAAAACTGATGAGGAAGAGGTGGCATTGTTGGTTCTCCTGGAGAAACTTGTCGCACTGGCTTTCCTGATATGAATTCGGCTGTTCTCATCATCCAAGGATCTCAGGACCTTGTTTTCACTGAGGATGGCTATGGTACTTTTTGAGGGAGCTATGGTCCTTACCTTGAGTATTGCTCTCTGGCTCCAGTACAGATCACTCAGCCTGCTGGCACAGATCCTTCATCCCACTGGCATAGACGTTCTAGCTTCCACCATTGACCTTCAGACCTTCCCAGTGCAGATCCGTGAAACAGACTTGCATTAGGCATTGTTGTGGGCTCTAGGCCTCCAGTTGGACTCATGAAGGACATTACCATGGGCTTTTGGTCTTCGGCTTGATTCATGAAGGATACTGCCATGGAATCCAGGCCCTCAATTAGATTCTTTGGGTCTCTAGTGTATCAATAGACTTCCTGCACTCTTTTGTGTTTGACTTGTTGGGTGACCACTATAAAATAATCCTATGTGTCCTGTATTAAATTGTTTCCCTTGCAAACCCTGACTACAGCCCTGACACCTATTCCAGACTGAAAACAGTGGTTCTGAGTCTGTGTTGCCAATTGGAGCTTTGGAAACTCCCCACACCTACTTCTCAACCCATACCAATGAAATGAGACATACACTTTTTGAGGATGCCAAAGTTTTCTCAGTGAGCAGCAAAGTTTAAGGAACTATTAACTAAGCATTCCAGTTTCAGCTTTAAATGCTCCTGACTCGTGGCCCTGAGTTGTCCATTCTGTCTTATCCTTGGTGGAAGAGTCTTCCAAATATCTGCCCTTCCTGGAGCCATCCTGCTGCAGCCTACGACTGGATGATGTGAATGAATGAAGACCCATCTCTGTTGCCCCATATGCTGTTCCATTTTCAGCTGTTATAACTGAATACCACAGAAAGAGTATTTTATAAAAAATACAAGTTTATTTCCCTGGTGGTTCTAAAGGCTGAGAAGTCCAAGAGTAGGTATTAACATCTGATGAGGACCTTCATTTGCATCATAATATGGCAGAAGAGCAAGCTAGTCTGTGTGAGACAAAAAAGGAAGGGCAAACATCCTTTTATCAAGTGCTCACTCCCACCAGAACTAACCCTCTCCCAACAGAACAATATTAATCCATTCTCCAGGGCAGAGCTCTCATGATCTAATCATCCTTTAAAGATTCCACTTCTTAATACCATCACACTGGTAGCTAAATATTAACATGAGTTTTGGAGAGGGCACTCAAACCATAGCACCCCAACTCAGGAGTCCCTGTTCCAGACTTCCACAGGATAGGATGAGGCCCTGTGTCTACAACCCAGCATGTCTCCTGCCTGATGCTGTTTCTTTCTTTCCCTCATAGCATTGATTCTGAGACATCCTTTGCTTGGAGGGCACTTCCTAAGAGACCTATATAAGTTCTAAAAGAATAAAATTTCCCTAAAAGACTAGACTAAGAAAAATCTTCCTCAAAGGTCCTACATCTACCTAAAGGTGGTAATCAAAATATATTAACCAATGCTTTCATGTGGAGTTAATGTTCAATGGTTACAGTATTTCTGTTTGGGGTAATGAAAAGTTTTGGAAATAATGCTGACGGTTACAAAAAAATTCTGAATATAATTAATGCCACTAAGCTACACATTAAAAATTATGAAGTAGCAAATTTTATATATATTGCAACATTTTTAAAGACTAATAGTATAGCAAAAAGCATTGAATTGTACACTTTACACGTGAATTTTATCTCAATGTAACTGTTTTTAAAAATCCACTCAAGGGAGTGTATTGACATGGCGATCAACAAATGAGTAGAACAGTAGTTGTGGCTCTATTAATCCATAGAATACTGTAATGATAATATTTTAAAGACTTCATGGGGGGCTCTCTTTCACTCATTATCTCATTCTCCAAAATAAAGAAGCAAAATGCTTATTGATTTGTACTTTACATATCTTTGGTCAGCAGGAATTTAGGAGTTATATGCTGAGTGGTGCAGGGCAAAGAATAGGCAATTTCTTGGACCAAATCCCAGGGTTAAGAATATTTAAAGACTACTTGAGGGCTAAGATATTGGCAACGTCATTGAGTTCAGTTTTGCAGTAGTAGAAGCGTTCAGTTTAACTGAAGTACAAGCTCCCACATACAGAAAACCACGAGGTGAGATAACAGACTGATTTCCAAAAAAGAAACAAATGCACTTGTTTGTAAAAACAAGTACAGCTGCCCCTGGTTATCCAGAGGGAATGGTTCCAGGAACCCCAACAGAGACCAAAAATCTGTAGCTACTCAGATCTTTCTGTAAAATGGCATAGTATTTGCATATAACCCAGGCACATCCTCCCACAGACGTTTAATCATTTTAGATTACTTATAATACCTAATACCACATAAATGGCATACAGAGAATTGTTATACTGTGTTAAGACGTAATGACAAAGCAAAAAAGCTGTATGCAGATATAATTTTTCTCCAATATTCTCTACCTGAGGTCAGTTGACTAAGCAGATGTAAAGTTTGTAGGTACAGAGTACCGAATGCTTGCATCAAGGACAGCAGTGTTTAGAGGTAACACATGGAAAATCCTGCCTCCCAGAAACACCCAGTCCATGCCTCCTCCAGCATTCACAAAGTATGCCGCATGTGCCACCTGCCCCAGAATCATCGTCATCAGCCATCCCCATCCCCAGGCACTAGGACTTTCCACTTAGCAAGCCTCTTGCCTCAGTGTATTCCTCCCTTAACAAGAGACCTCCATTCAATAAAGGCCAAATCTCCAATGAGGTTAACTGTCATTTAAAGCCTGCGGTTTCAACTTCTGGGCCCTCCACAATCAATGTATTTCCAGAAACCAACATGATGTTATGCGAAGCTTAGACGTTGAAGTACTTAAGAATGAAAGGAAACAGTGATGTTGAAAATGCCACCCAAATGAGAATGAGAAAAACATAATAAATTTAGAGCTAAAACATCTGAACTTCAGCCCTGAACTTGTCACTAATGAACTGTACGACCCTGGACTAATTCATTTACCACATGGAATCACAGTTCCATTATCTGCAATATGGACTCAATGATAATATCTGGGCTGCCTATCTCACAGATTGCTATGAGGTCAAATGAGATTAATATATGTCTAAATACTTATGAGACTAAAATTCTGAAAAATGTAAAAGACTACTATACCACTTTTAATCTCTGAAGAGTTCCTGACGAACCTAGTTGAGGGCTGTTTAGGTGAAACATAACTGTTTAAAATGAGAGAGGAGCGAGTCAGTCCACTGGTGGGGTAGGGAAGATTAATTCAAATTACTTCTTTTTGCATCCATTTCAAACCAAGTTGAGACCACAATGATTATCTTATGGAAGCCACAAATAAAGGTGCAAAAGAAAATAGCATTTAAAACATGTCTTTAGCTTTGACTGGTAAAATCTTTTCCATCCCAAATGCCCGTGTGTTTGGTTTGTTGTTTTGTAGAGTTTCACCGTTGTTGTGGTGGTATGTGTGTATGTCCTACTTTTATTTATTATCTTAGAAAGCACTGGTATAAAATATTCAGTTCTTTTTGGGGCTTGAACGTAATACTTTTTTTTTCCTAGAAAATGCCCTGGAGAGAACTAAACTTTCACAGCACAGCACAGCAATTCTCCAGTGATTGTTTTTTTAAAGAATTCTTTAAAGTAAGACAACAACCATCAACACACTGATCTCATATTCCACAAATGGGTAACCTCTGAAATTTCAAAGTCAGGGGCTTATTTTTTTCCCACTGGATGAAGACTAGATTGAGACTCATGCGTGTTCCAAATTTAGCAGGGCTCCAGTGACCGGGAGCAGTTGCTTAACAACTGCACACAGCGGTGCCTGACCTCATGGGTTGCCAGGGGAAGCCAGTGGCAGAGCCAAAAGCAGAACCAAGTAGACACAAACAACTGGCCCAAAAAAACGAATCCTGAAATCCAGAGAGAGCGAAATGGTGTTCCTCTTTGACTTGCTTTTTCTTAGGGAAAGCTTTGGAGAAAGTGGGATATGGTATAAATCCAAGTCACTTTTTGTGTTTAGACACTGAAAATTAATGGACTTTAAAATGAACACAAATTTAACCACCCTCTTTTTTCTTTTTTCCTCCCAATATCAAATTCCTCTGGAGCCCTGGGGTTGTGTAATCACCAACTTGAGGGACCATTCATGAATGTAGTTAGTCCTCTGTACACATGGATTTTACATCCCTGGATTCAAGTAACCAACGATTGAAAATACCCACCCCACCCCCCAGAAAAACATTACGTTTGTACTAAATATATAGAGATTTTTCTTTTTATTATTTTTAAGCAGTACACATTTTCAGTACATAATGTTTACATTTCTTGTGGGGAGTTGACACATGCACGTAATACATCTTAATTTCTTTTTTCATTCCCTTTCACTCTCTTCCTTCTCCCTCCATTTCTTGATCCCCTTCCCATTTGAGAAAGACATATCTTTTATTTTGCTCTTTATTTATATTTACATAGCATTTACATTGTACTAAGCATTATAAGTAGTCTAGAGGTGATTTAAAGTATGCAGGAGGATATGCACAGATTATATGCAAATGCCATGCCATTTAATATAAAGGAGTTGCGTATCTGTGAATGTTGGTATCCATGGAGTCCTAGGACCTACTCATCCTGCGTACTGCTGACTGTACTTCTTGACCTTGTAGTGGTATGAGATATTCCTGGCCATTCTTTTACCTAGAAACAGCTCCTTTCCTTTGTTCCTCCAGTATAATATCTCATCCTGGCATTCCACTTACTCCCCTAGTCCACTTTCCTATTACTTGTCCCTCTACTCATCCATGGTTATTTAAGTTCCCTTTGTCCTCATGTGGGTATCCTCCACTGTTCACACTCCCTTAGAGATCGGAGGTCTTAAGCAGCTCTCTGTCCACGTGTAAGTGATAGTTCCCAGCCAGCTCCATTTTGAAGATCAAATCTGCATTTCCAATTACCTGCTCTATATTCATATTTCTTCTCCTCATATTCAATATAGAGCCCACCAACTTCCTCACAAAAATGAGCTCTGGTTCCTAATTTTCCAAGTTTTGTTATTCATTTCATCTCTTCCTATCAAAGCCAGCTTTCTAGTCCACCTACATTTACAAAGTTTTGAGTTCCATGAATGGCACAAGGGATCCCTCATCTGTGCCTCTTCCTTTGTATCACCATGCAATGACACTCCAATAACTTCCCAAGTGAATTTTTATTGATCATATCTGCTGACTCAAAACATCCTGCTCAGCAAAACCAGATAATTCTTCCTGAAGTAATGAGTGTGTCACAATTCTGTTCAAAAACTATCAGCGCTCCTTTTTAAATCTAGATTCTTAATCCTAATATCTAAGGTTCTGTATCATCCAATCTTATCTCTGCTAACATCCTAGAAGGTCACAATGTTCAGATCAGTTTCAATTCCTCTCTGCTTTCCTAAACTTGCCTTGAGGTTCCTTGTTTCACATAAAAGATTCTCTTAATTCCTCCCTGCCCATCTTGACCTGAAAGTTCTACTTTTCCTCAACAACTAGCTCAAACTACTTCTACCGTGAAACTCATCCTGATTTTTTTGGTTAAAATGGCTTGTATTCAAAAGCATTGTGCACTAATTTTGGAGCATACATCATGTTCTGCAAAACCAAAGCACTCATTTTAACTTTTCTTTTAGCCTTGTAAGTGCAGGGGCCAGGCATCATGGTTTCCTAAAATGAGTGTATTTTGGTAACCAAAATAACCAAGAAATATTTTCACTGCACTGGCTGAATAACTGACTCTCCTGGTTTTAATCACCAAATCTATAAAAAGATTCTATGACAATTATTGCAAATTAACTAGCTTACCTCAGGGGTCATAAGCTATGGCCCCTAGGCCAAATCAGCAATTGTTTTTTATAAATAAAATTTTATTGGAATACAACTGTGCACATTCCCTTACATACTGTGTATGGTTACCTTCGAACCACAATGGTAAAACTGCAACAGAGAGCACAAAGATCACTAAATCTAAATGACAGTTGTCCCTTGGTGCCCAAGGCGATTGACATGAGGCCCTCCTTAGGATACCAAAATCCAGTGATGCTCATATCCCTTGTGTAAAATGGCATAATATTTGCATATAAACTCTACCCAACTTCCGTTGTACTTTAATCTCTACATTACTTATGACAACTTATTACAAAGTAAATGCTATGTAAAGCATTGCTATGCTATATTTAGGGAATAATGACTAAGAAAACTACTGTAATGTTCAGTATAGATGCATCCATCACAGGCCTAACTGTATTTTCAATACATAGTTTCTTCCCTCTGCAGATACATAATTTGTAGATACAAGCAACCAACTGTGTTTATTATCTGACCCTTTACTAAAAAAAAAAAGAGACCCCCTTCTCCAGCTCCATTTCACTCTTTTTAGGTAGGTAAGTGGTATACTTAAATATATTTTCCAGACTTCGCTGCATCTGGGGATCCAGGAAAAAACTGGGCTCCACTAATTTAACGTGTATGCAAGGAGCTCCAGAAGGTGGAGTGGGCTGGGGACCCTCCTCTGCCCCTTCTTGACTGTTCACTGCTATCAAGGAAGGTCACAGGACAGGAGACTGTCCACCGGCAGCCATATCCAGCATCCTTCTTCCAGTTTCAGGACAGCAAAGGAACCAATGCAGCAATGGTCATAGTCATTGTGGCTTTTCAACCCCAGCTTCCTGATACTGGATGGCAGACCCAGTGCCACACTATGATGTTGTTTCTATATTATTCTGGAAATCTTTCCGTGGGACTTGCCCTTCCAGTGGTTTTGTAAGCATCTGATCCTTTGTATGAAATGCCTCCTCTAATTTATAGCCAGGTTGTTGTGTTTTGTACTGAACCATAGCTGACACCATAACTGAGTCAAATTATATCTAGTCGAGCTCCTGAGAAATGAAATGGCAATATACGTAAAAGTGCTTTATCCATAGTAGTTGTTGTTATCTGCAAAGCTTTGTCTCATCTCCCATATTCTGATTCCCCAACTTTGGATTTGGCATAGCAGCCCCCATTTCTGAAATCTAGATGTTCCCACAGCACAGCCCCCAGCTCTCTTCCCTTCTCACTCTTGTTTGAGGAATCTCATCTAACACTTCCAGCCTCAAGAACCACACCCATCAAGGTTTAACCCACTGGAGGACATGGATATTTGGAGGAGTCAATACAAAGCTAGTTCTCCAGAGCAATGCACATGTATTATCACATTAACATCATTTCTGAAGTCCATAGTCCTTTAGCATTTCATCTGTGGACTTCTATGCTATGAAATCCTGGTCTCAAATGCCAAGGCAAGTTCATACTTGTGCCTCAAACCAAACTGTTCTCCTGTGGTGAAGGCTGACATGGACAAGATGCCCACTGGACTTCCCAGAAGGACCTTGATATGACCACACCTGAATCTTACCTTCTACTACTCCTTTTCTAAGTTATTTACCATGCCAGTGAATGACTCCGGCAACCCCCAGAGGTCTGGGCATCATTCAAACATCTCCCCTTCCTTCCCCCATAGAAACTACTTTTCAGGTCCTTACAATTTTACATCCCTAGTCACTTTTGAATCTAGTCATTTCTCCATCTCAGGTGTCAGTAATTCATCCAGCTACCAGCACCTCTCATCAAGATTGCTGCAGGCATCTCTTCTACTCTGTTCTCTCTAGTGCATTTCCCACACCCGAGAACATGTATATCAAATCTAATCATGCCTTTCCTCTGTTAAGCGCTAAGAATTCAGTCATTATCACCACTCAGCACTCTCCAAGCCTTCACCTTGAAATAGCTCCATCCTACCCCATCATTGGAGCTGACAGTTCTCAGAACAATGGTCTGTTTCTTCTCAAGCAGTACATACTGCTTCCTCCCCTATGGTCCTTCCTTCACAGCCACTGTGTTCTCCTGCCCCTTTCCTTTCCCATCCCCTCACCATCCCCACAATTTCCTCCTCACTAGCTCCTCATCCTTAAATTCTTGGCTTAGATGTCAATTAATTCCATTTCTCATCAAATGTTTACTGAAGCTATACATAGAGTAATAAAAAGATAATCACAATCCCTGCCCTGACAAAGCTGAGTCTTATAGGGACAGTAGACCAATAATGGCAAATATGATGATCTCCCAGTAGTCCCCATTCCTAATTCCACCCCCAAGATGCCATAATCAACACTATGACCCTCCAATTCCCTCAACTATTGGCTCATAGGTCTGTCTCACTGAGTAGGCTGTACATTCCTTTCAGGGAGGATTGTCTAACCTAAATCTCATTTATCACCAAGGCCTTCTAATGGATCTGGCACCAGAAGTGCTTAATAAATCCCCATTGATAAATGAAATACTAGTTAATAAAAAGTAGCTGCATGAGTCAGCACTGCTTAGGAGTGACCCCATAAGGAGGCTACAACTAGGAGAAACAATTGCTGGGGCAGTGGGATCCTCATTTGTTCTTGCCTGGGTTCTGCTAGTGCTCAAAATCACAGGTAACATGCTTTTAAGTAACACCTGACTTGCTGCCTGGGTTTCATGTTAGGCAGCTATTCCCAGCAGCTCTTCTTGCCTGCAAGATAAATACTTGCATGCTCAACAGCGTAACTAATTAGAAAGAACCCCAGTGATTCTAAAGGTCCCTAGAGGCCAGTCACCAAGCTGTGCCCTTGGTCACTGGATGCTAAACAACATAGAAGACAGGTAAGCACAGGGGACTCTGCAGCCAGGAGAGGCCCAGGAGCTCAGCCAAGTAGATCCCAGGAGCTTTGCTCTAAATTCCCGGTTAGGCCAGCCCTGGATCTATGTGTGTAAGCTACTGCCACCTTTCTTAAAATGTGTGAAATTGGAGAGGTGTATGGGAAAGTAGGGGAAAACCAAACAGTAAATAGGCCCTTCTTTATGAAAGCTAAGAAGGTGGTTTAGAGTGATGAGATTTCCTTGAAGACATAATAACACAAGGGAACATTTATGGGGCACCTGCTGTGCAGCAAGCTCTCATCTGCTGACACACTTGGAATCATTCAGTTCTCTCAACACCCCTCTGAGGTGAACACCATCATTGCCTCCATTTACAGATTAAGAGAGGCTTGAGGAGACTGAGGAACCTCCTGTGGCTGTGCTCCAGTCAGTGAATAACCCTGAAAGATGCAGAGAAGTCTACCTCCTAGACCAGGATCTGCAGCATTTCACTTACACCCCCACGAGAGGGGCGATGTTCCCACCTCCCCTCCACCAACGTCCCAATCTTCAGGGCCATTGGCCTGAGCATGTGTCCGAAAACAGAAACTAAGAATACAGTTCCCTGTGAAGGGCAGCCCATTCACCTGGCCAATTACTGCTGTGCAGTAACCAGGACTTGGTGTTGAAAGATTTTTGCCTTTTTTTTTTCACTGTGGATGAGAAAA
>RJWT010025527.1:0-16111 GCA_004365215.1 Cuniculus paca | reverse complement strand
TTGGGGGAAAAAGACAACAGAAGCAAGACCCTGATTGCATTCCACGAATCTTTGAGGTAGCCTCTCCCACCACATGCCCAGAGCTCTAGGAGGGCAGAATGCTCCAGAGGACAGGCCCAGAGCATCCTCTGCCAGCAGGCTTGCTGCCCAGGATTGCCTCAGAGCCCTGCTCCCTGCACACAGCACTCCTGTACAGCCCCAGCCAGGGCTCAAGTGGACCCAAGTGCAGCGCTCCCAACTCCCACCCCTTGCTGCCCAAGTGTTAACCCCTCGGCCACATGACCATGGTGTTAAAAGTCTGCAGGCCTTCAGAAGGCACAAGCCCATGGGTTTCGCTGCCTCCATCTAGATTACCTAGGGGCCCAGGCACTTGTTGCAGAGGAGGAACCACGGCCAAAAGCCTCCTAGGGAAATGCCATCCTGAAACCGGAGGTCAGAGACACCCCAAGGAGCCCCCACTTGGGCAATGCTTACTGAAGTCAGGAGCCATCGCAGAGTCCTCACTGGATTCAGCCTGATAGATCCATGGGAGCTAAACAACTGCTGGGACCCCAGAACTGTGGAGGTACCAGAGTGCATCAGAAGAAGGGGAGAGCCCCAGACTTGAACTCTGACCCATGAGGGCTGAAGTGTGTGCTGAACCCAGCAAAGCCATCGGAGTTAGACTGTTCTGGAATTTGGGAGCCCAGGCCTCACACCTGTGTCCAAAGGGAGTGAGACATGGGATCAAAGGAAATTATTCCAGATTTCAAGACTTAATATTCCCTTTGTTAGGTTTGGAACTTACCTGTGACCGCTCATTCCTTTCTCCTTTTCCCTTTTGAATGGCCTGTTTTGCCATTGTATTTTGAAAGTAGATAACTTGTTTTTATTTCTCAGGCTCATTGCTAGAGTAAAGGTGCCCCAAGATGATTTATGTTTTAAGTCTGTCTCACTTGTATTTCATTTAGGTGAAATGCTGGACTTTCTTAGATGGTGCTGGAATGAATTAAGACCTTGTGCCTATTAGAATGGAATTAATATATTTTGCATGTGAAAAGGACATAAATTTGGAGACCAGGACAAAATGCTATGGTTTAAATGTATCCCTCAAAGTTCATCTTTTAGGAATTTAAACAGTAAACATATGGCGTAATAGTATTTGGAGAGGATTTTGGAGAGGTAATTAGAATTAGATGAGATCATGAAGGTGGGGCTTCTGTGATAGCCTTAGTGGCTTTGTAAAAAGAGGAAGAAAAAGCCAAACTCCTACTTTTGCTTTGTCTTGCCATTATATAATATAGCAAGAAGACCTCCAGTAGGTGCTAAACAGTTATCAGCCTCATGCATTTCATCTTTTCAGCCTCCAGAATCAGCCAAATAAATTTCTATTTCTTATAAATGTAGTCAGTCTCAGGTATCTTAGTATAGCAATAGAAAATAGTCTAAGACTAGTCCCTGACCTTTTTGGCACCAGGGACCAGTTTCATGGAAGATAATTTTTCTGCAAATGGGAGTGGGGGTGTGGGAGTTGGGGGGAGAGTTTCAGGATGACTCAAAGGAGTACACAGCCTAGATCCTCCACACACAGCAGAGTTACACTCCTATGAGAATCTAATGCCACCCTGATCTGACAAAAGGCTAACTTCGGGGGTAATGCGCATGACAGGGAGTGGCTGTAACCACAGGAAAAGCTTTTCTTGCTCACCCCGTGCTCACCTCCCGTTGTGCAGCCTGGTTCCCAGCTGGCCACAGACCATCAGGGGTTGAAGACTCTTGGTCTAAGTACCTAAAGAGCAGATCCACTGAAAAGGAATGCAATTACTTTCATATTTTTTTACTGCAATTTCATTAACAAAAAACAACTCTCCAACACCTTGAAGACAAATCATACCTAAATCAGCACAAGCCTCACACACTGATAGCACACTTACCTTCAGTACAAAGGAAGCAAACCTATGCCTAGGGCTTGGAGGAACTTTGTCCCAGGCCACTCTCTGGTTTGCAGGCCCATTCAACCCTCCTATAAAATAATTCAGAGCCCCTCTAAAAGTGCCTGTAGCCCCCTTATGTTCCTCTTTCCTTTATAGACATTATGTGAGCTTGAACCATCTGGATGTACTTTGAAGTTTCAATTTTTGTGTGACTCTTGCACACACGTGCATGTTAATAAGTGTATTTCCTTTTCTTTTGCTAATCTACCTGCTGCTTAATTTATTTCAGCATATTTAAAGACCCAAACCTTCACAGAAGGTGAGAAAAATTCACTACTCCTGCATATCCTCTCTCTCTCTCTCTGTTTCTCTCTCTCATGTTTTTTGTTTTTGTTTTTGTTTTTTTTTGTTGTTGTTGTTGTTGTTCTGATGCTAGGAATTAAACACAGGGCAACATGTATTCTAAATATATACTCTAACACCTAGCTACATTTCCAGCCTCTGTGTCCCCACCTAAGAAACAAATGATTGCACATACAAGAAGATCTGGGGACTTATTTAATTATCTTAATAATTTACAGATGGAGGCCAAAGGTTTATTTCTTCAAACACTGTTTTGAAAATTAGAAATCCTTCAACTATCTTTCCCCTGAACTTTGGAATCTAGTTAAATAATGCACTTTAGATTTTCAGATTAACATAGGAAAGGAAACATTAGTTTGGTTCATTGGTGTAGCTTTTTAGAGGGGGTGGTTTTTTGAGTTTTTTATTTTCCTCATTCTGAGGATGAACCCAGAGCCTTGTACAGGCTAAGCAAGTGTTCTGCCACTGAGCTATATCCCTGGTCCTTGAGATACTATTTTAATACATTCTTCCAAACTTTCTGAATTGAGAAAGAATGTTCCAGCTTATTTCTCTCATTTGCATGCTCTCTAGGGGGCCCTTCTTGTGTAAAGAAATCATATAGACTTGCTTTCAATATGTTTTGCTCAATAAGTTTTTTCTGATTCCTCAGTTTAAAATATTTATTATAAAAGTTCTCTTTTGCAAAATTTCTACTTCTCTGTTTCCTATTATCTACCTTTTCTTTTCCTCTTTAATTTTTTTTATACTTTGGATTTCTCATCTATGATAAACCACGCTTGTGAGTCTGATTTGCTTCACTTAATTTTATAGTCTCAAGGTGCATTCATTTTCCTATAAATGAGCAAGAAATGAAAAAATAGGAGAGGGAGTGGAAGAGAGGCGATAAGAATAACTTTGTAGACTTATGTACATATACCAATTCCTCAAAATTAATGTAATCAATTGTGTATTGCAAATATATACTAATAAAAATAAAATATTTATTATACACCAACTTGTGTTGTTTAATTCTGCCTTATTTTTCAGATATTGATGGAGTTATGTCATTTAGCTGATAAATGTGACATCAAAATATGCAATAATTTCGTATATATATGAATATAAATATTGGTAAATAATTTGACTTAGATCAAAACATTAACAACTGTGAAATAATGGCACATACTTCAGAAAATGGCTTATACTTTACATAGCACATTCCCACAGGAACAAAAGGGGGAGTAGTTGAGGTTGAAAATTTGGAAAAGTTTTCCATTACTGGATCTGTTACATAACATTCCATTACTGGATCTGTTCTGTATAACATGATAGGAAAAAAAATAGCAGTAACTGACTGAGTATAGTGGTGCATGCCTGTAATTCCAGCTTTTTGGGAGCCTGAGGCAGGAGGATTGTAAGTTTGAGACCAGCTTGGACAATTTACCTTTTTAGGAAAACTTTATCTTAAAACAGAGCAACAATGACAAAAAAAATGAACAGTGCTGGGCATGTAACTCAGTGTGAAGATTCACTGGGGTTCAATTCCCAGTGCCAAAGAAAAAAATTCTTAGAAAAACAAACACCAAAAGAAGTCACAAACGTAAATAAATACTAAGAAAATCTCCAGGGTGTTGATGTTAAAAATATTGCATTGCATTGATAAGAGGACAAACTATGAAAAAGAGGTAAATGGAGAGTAGGAAGACTAAAGAAAAATGTGAAGAGAAAAAGAGATGAAAAAGAAAGAGATGAAAAGAAAGAAGGAAAGCTAATTAACATTTTGCTATTAATTAAATTGTAATCTTCAAATGTTAGGAGATCTTCCAAAGTTGAAGTTTTAATATTGACATATCAAGATGCCTGGGAGGAAGTGGTACATAATTTGACTTGTATTAAAAATTTACAACTGTGACATAATGGCACATAGTTCAGACAAGGCTTATACTTCAGACATTATGTCTCCACAGGAATTCATAAGACATAAAACAGCTGCTTATAAAACTATACAGGTTTCCCAATTCATCTGCATTGATACTTATAACTAGACTTTGATAGAAAAATGGTAGCTGGAAATGGGGAAAGCAAATTAATACTCGCACTTTCAATCTTGAAATGTGTCATTGCCTTGAAAAATGGGACATTGTCCAGTTGCAATATCATACTTGGAATAACCATATTTTGTCATCTCTGTTAGGACAATGTACAAATCAAGTGATAAGAAATACAGTTTTATTTAAAATTAGTAACTTTTTTTCTTGCATAAGAGGAAGGCTGAGATGGACATCACTCAGCAGCTTACCTCCCCCAAGGTCCCGAACAATGACACAATGGCTGCTAGAACTTCAGTACCAGCAACCAGAGTAAGAGGAAGGGGAGGGTGTTAGTGCTGCCTCCCATGTTCCTTTTACCAAAAAAGCAACAAAAGTCAGCCAGCTAGAGGGGTAAGAAGAACTGTTGGGTCAGCCAGACAACAATATTAGCAATAGTTTTCAAGAATTTTTTTAATCCTTTCACTTAAAAATCTTTATATGACATAAATCAAGCTTGAGAGCCCATCATGATCCATGAGGAATTTATTTCAAAAGAACCAAATATTGTGTGAATTGGTATGACCTTTAAGTTCTCATCTTATATTGCCTCCAATAGCAGCATGCCTGATACTGTAGTCTCAGTGCTTTTTGTGTTTTAAAGCAAAATTCCTGAGGCAAAATCCTCCCTGACAGTGTTCAAGATGACCGAAAAGCAGGAAAAGAGATGGTCATGTGCTGAATGGGCCTATGTGCAAATGATCAAAGGAGCAGAAGGAGACACCCTCGCTTTTTTTTAAATCTTTTGTTTTTTAATTTTATTTATTTATTTATTTCTTGGTACCAGGGATCGAACTCACGACCTTGTGCTTGCCAAGCAGGCGCTTATACCGCTGAGCTAAATCCCCAGCCCCACCCTTGCTTTTTTAGAGCAGCTACTCTTGGACTCTTACGAGGCTTAACCCACTCAGCAAGACCAGTGCTAATATATTCATGAAAGGTGGAGTCTTCTTAACCCAATGACCTCCTACTAGACCTCGCCTCTTAAAAGATCCACTACCTTGAGGTCAGGCATGGTGGTGTAATCCCAGCATTTAGGAACCTGAGGCAGGAGGATCAAAAATTTTAAGTCAACTTTAGCTACATAGTGAATGAAAGCAAAGCAAAAGCAAGACCAGCCTAGTCTACATAATGAGCCTGGTCTCAAAAATAAATAAATGAATTAATTAATTATAAATAAAGCTCCAGCAAATCATAGCACATACACCTGATACTATAACACACTTACCCTCAGCATCTGTCTCTCCCAGGGGTAGGCAGTTGGCCCATGAAGGCACAGTTCAATGACTTATGCTATCTGTTACCTAATCAAAAAGATGAATTGGGTCATTGGAATCTTATTTACAGAAATTAAATTTGCTAACATCAGCAGAAATGCCCACTGTTGTGAGTATGAAATTCTTCCACACAATTGAAATGGACCCATGGTTATTGATACTTATGTGTAAGAGGACTTATAATGGTTCAGAAGTTTGTAGAGTAAATAGTTTCTAGAATATACCATTTAAAAACATTTTCTGCCTTGCTTGAAAACCACAGGCCTACTTAGTCAGCTTTGAGTTACTTGAGATAAATCAATTTAAAAAGAGGAAAGATTTATTTTGTTTCACAATTTTGGAAGTTCCAGCCCATGATCAACTGCTTTGGACCTTTGGCCACACAATAAGGTGGGAGCAGAAAATGTTTGTGTACTTCATGGCTGGATGTGAGAGACAGAGAAAGGAGCTGGAATCTGGTACTCTTTGGAGGAACATGCTCCACAGTGGCCTAAAGTCTCTCAGTAAGTCCTAATTCTTAAATGTTTTTACCACCTCTCAATAGTGTCAGGCTGGGTACAAAGCTTTTAACATATAGGCCTTTGGGAGACATCAAGATCCAAACTATAGAACATAACAAGTTGCCTAGATTAAAGTAGTGGAAAAAAGCCAATGAAAAGTTTCCGGAAATAATTATTTCTGTAGCTATTCTAAGGAAAATAACACTCTATTTACTCTATTATTAGAATAAATGTTGACTTATAATCATGGATAAGCTAAAGAAGTAGTGTTAAATTCAACCAATTCACCTAGAAAATTAATTCAAATCCTTTGATATTTAATAATGTCATTAGAAGAGTGAACCTGACCTAATATTTCATATGAACATAGTAAATTCAGTTAAGTAGGAATTTAGAAATCCCTTTACAGAAAAGAACACTAAGCCGTGTTTTTTTCCTGGACCAAAGTAACAAGAATTTTAAGTCGAGAATATGTCAAAATTTGGCCCCCTAAATACTTTGAAGTTTGTCCCCTGTTCTCATTATATTATTGTTCATGTTTCATAATATTTCCACACAATAAACACTGGACAAAATATCTGAACATAGAAATCATTTTTATTCTTTCTCATTTACTTCATATGTAGGTGTTGATCTCAGGAGAAAGTTTATAAAATAGATTTAGTGGGTATTGGAATCTATTTTGTAGGTCTAATGAGCAGTCAGAAAACCATCAGATTGTATTAATGCTTTTCCAACAAATTTCTAGACAAGTCGAGTAGAATAAGTTAATCAACAATATCAAAGATTCTCAAATAATATATAAAAGAAGACCCAGGTTCCTTGGTTTTTCCCTGTTTACGGTTATTTCTATTTCTAGATAATATTCTGGTGAGGGTACAACCTATAAAAGCCCTGATTTTCTATCTGACAGGAAGTTAGGAGAAAGAGTGATTTTATTAAATTCATGGACTCTCATGGGTCCCAGAGGTCTCTCTTGTAGCACTATATTTGAGATTACTTAGATATTTAAATCATAGTTCAATTTGAGAGTGCCATGACTTCTGCTTTTTCCTGCCATCCAGAGACAAAGGCAGTATGGCCTTCAAAGCTCAGGCTCTGTGGCCAAGGAAGGTCACACACATACAAAGCAAGAAACTATTTTTGATAACTTGGCCTTAGAAAAACCAGCTTAGCTCCCTGCGAGCTATTTAAAACCTGCTCTAGATTCTCAGGCAGCACCAGCTCTTCCAATTACATGTTTACAAGCCAGGCCTTAAAGATCTGAGCAGTCTTCCACTCCCTAGTCGGGATATCCTATGCTATTCGCTTTTAAAGGGAAGCCTAAATACAACAGAAAAATCTCCACAAATACCTAAGCATGCAGGTAAGTGTAATCAGCTCTGTTCTAGACATCATCCAACAAACTCCTGTCTATTGTCATCAGAAAAATGCACACTAATTCCGCCTCCAAATCTTACACTATTTTAAGTTAGTCACAGCTCTCATAAGGAATCTGATTTGCTAGGATAGGGGGGAGGTATGTGAAGAAACATAAGATACAACCTAGGAGTGTGAGAAGGAGTGATTAAGTTAGACATCCAAAACAGACTAGTTATGACCTTCGGCATTCTGCTTAATTTTCCTGTGCCTGTTTCCTTTTTTTAAAATGGAGCTGATGGTAATAAACATCCCATAGATTTGTTGAGAGAACAGAATTAGTTTAATATTTGTAAAATGGTGAGAATCATTCCTTGGAACATTTTTGAGTGTGTCAGGATTTGCCATCATTAGTATAATACAAGAGATCCTGTACTCTTAAAACTTTATTTCCAAATAGCAATGTATTTCCAAATGGCAATGTAATGATTTAAGGTTACATCTTTCCAAAAGGAAAAAAAAAAAAAAGAAAAAGAAAGGAAAATTGTCATTGTTCTCTTTTTACATAATTGATTTATTTTATCTTGCTCTGGAAGAGGTCCCTCTCAATCAGAAAACAGTGGGTGTGAAAATTTGTAACTACAAGTATTGAGTGTACAAAATTCTGCATATAACTTTTATTTTTCTATAACTTAAATTCTCCTCAACCTCCAGTTTCTGTGGTACACTATTCATTTTCATCCATTTAATTTAATGTGGTCACCTTCAGTTTAAAACTCATCTCTTCCAACTCTCCCTGCTCTCTCTTCTCGCCCTTCTTCTATGATCCTTCTTCCTGGAATAAAGTTCTGGAGATTTGATAACTTCTCGAGAGATTTGCAATGTGCAAGCAGGAAAGGAAGGATCTGTGTCTCCATGCTGACCTCTCTCAGGTTTTATTGCAACTAGAGTGGAGTTCTGGCTACCTGAACCCGGGTACTAGCTTTTGTCTCCACTGTTCCCCAAGAGTGACTCAGCTGGTAGTCTGCCACCTTAGCCTGGATCTTCCACCTTGCATACCTCACTTCAGAGTTCTATAGCCCTAGCCCTAGGACTCCCTATCAGATCTTAATTCTTAGCCGGAAAAAGTTGGGAGGAGGGCAGGCTAGCTCATACTCACTTTACCTAAATGTGCCACACATCATTTTGATGAGAGCGACTTTTGCTGTTGATAAACTATATTAGTCATCTATTGCTGCAGGACATATTACCTAACTCTTAAGAGATTAAAAAAACAAATCTGAATTACCTCTGTTTCTACCAGTCAGGAATTCAGAAGCAACTTGGCTGGGTTGTAGTTCACATATCTTATGAGGCTTCAGTCAAGATGTCAGGACTACAGTTATTTAAAGTTTGGCTGCAACTGGAGGATCTCCTCCAAGCTCACTCAGTCTTCACTGGCAGTTGACCTGAGGTCATACAGGCCTCTCTGAAGAGGTGCCGAAGGCTACCAGGATGTGGTAGCTAACTTGCTCCAGGTCTGGTGACTTGAGAAACAGAACAAAGAAGAAGCTGCATTGTCTTTTATGCTCAATCCTTAAAAGTCATCTGTCATTACTTTTGCCATAGTCTATGGGTCACACTGGTACACTGTGAGAAGGGGCTCATACAAAGACTGCAGTGCCAGGAGCAGGAGATCACTGGGGGACTTCCTGGAGGCTAGCTCTCACACGAACAGTCAGGCTTCTCTCCTCCTAGAACTCCGATGGGATGCAGGGCACGAGTCATACTTCCTTCTGATCCCAAACCCATCAGAGACAGGACAAGCTCTGGAGTGCACTGTGTGCATTCCAATTCTTTCTTAACACACAGTAACTACAGAATTCTGAGTAATTTACAATTTCAGTTTCAAAGTCCTCATATATAAAATAGAGACAATAATTGCCATCCAAGGATAATCCATGTAAAAACTTGGCAAGTCTGGCATGCAGCTATTGCTGAGTGAATATTTTCATCATTATTACTATTGATGTAAGATTTTCAATTCAGAAATGGATAAATTAGCAGGCAAGAAGCAAAGACTCACATCACCAAAGCTCTCTGGCTCTTGTTTTCAAATATCTTCTTCAAAGTAAGGAACAATATTTTTGATTGTTGAGTATCTACTTGAGTTTCATTTTATTTTAATGTCTTAACTTGTTTCTTTTATCTTTATCACAGCCTCGTAGTCTTTACCATTTCTGGTAAACTCTTTAAATGTATTAGCTTTAGTATTTGGTGCATACAACTAAGATTTTATTATTCAAACAGTGCTTTTCTTACTCAACCACCTGACTCTTGGAAACTTCAATGTCCAATCTGGGAACTCAAAACAAATAACAATAGTAACAGGTAATATGAAGATCAGACACAAAAGTAATTTCTTAATATATTAACTCAATCATTGTGACTGCATGATACAGGGTAACATAGTAAAAAATATATAGATTTGGCCTCTATTTATTGTTCTTGGAACAGAGCTCCTAAAATTCTTATAAATCCCTGAGTGATGAAGTGACAGAAGCATCCTTTGTTATATTCGACCTTGGTCACTGTTCCTGAAGCAAGTGGTTCTAAAACATTTGGAATTTGGAAGAGGACCAATTGGAAGAGGACCATTGTTTGTTATTCACAATAAGCTCCTTTCAATCTTCCCTGGGTTTATGTTAATGATGACACTTAGAAGAGGGGCCAATTACCAGAGGAACCAATCATGTGGTTAGAACTGGAACAATCATCACCACCCCCAAACCTCCAGGGAGAGAGACTGGGGATGGAGTGATCACCAGCGATCATGATTTAATCAATTGTACCTATGTACTGACACCTCCACAAAAACACTAAATGAAGGGGTCAGAGATTCTACAGGTTGGTCAATGCATCCACTTTCTGGAGGGTGGCAAGCTTTGACTCCACAGGAATGGGAGCTTCAGGGCTGGGAACTTTCCAGATCTTCACCTGGCTGCTCACTCTTTGGTCTCTCTCTCTTTTTTTTTTTAATGTTTGTCTTTACAGTAAATCAGCAATAACAAGAAGAGTTTTTTTTCTGAGTTCTGGAAGCCACTGTAGCAAATCATCAAATATGAGGAAAGTGTTGGACTAACCCCAATCTGTAGCCAAGAAGTAAGTACGGGTAAATTGAAGGCCCAATATTTGAGTCTGGCATCGAAATGGAAAGGAATCTTGTGAAACTGAGCCGTTAAACTGGGGAATCTGTACTAATTCCTAATAGAGTCAGAAAGGAACTGAATGTTATGACATCCAGTTGGGGTACACAAAGAAGTACAGAATTTCTGGGTGTGAAAAATCCACACATTTGGTGTCAGAAGTCTTGTATATAGAGAATGTTTTCCACAATGCAGGTATTACTTTCTCCCATTTTACAGAAGAAATATGCACTCAGAGGTTTAATTCATCAACTGCATAGCAGTCAACCAGCGGAGGTGACTTTTGAATCCAGGTAGCCTCACTCCAGGGTCTGTGCTCCCAACTACTTTCTGCTAAACCAAAACTCCTGAGACCAAGATATCTGAGATGGAAAGGTTTATTGAGGCATTACAGATACTCGTCAGAAAATGAAAGTACTAGGTCCTGGGACTAGTTCCTGCTAATACAGACTACTTTATATTGAATTTGTTTCTTTTGCTTGACCTTTTAGGGAAAGAATCCAAGGCCTTGTACATGCCAGGCAAGGCATCGCCACTGAGAAACATCCCTCGGTGCTAAAATGAAGATTGGAGAATGAAGGCATAGGGTATTTCCTGGCATCTTCACAGGCCGTTGAAAACACTGGCAGTTCTCCAAGGCAGGGAAGGCTGTGGGAAAGGAGAACAATCCACAAGAAGAAGCAATTCTTGCCTCTGTATCGGATGGGGCTATAGGATATAATAGCATCTATAGGGCTTCTTGGGATTTGAATTATTGTAAATAATTTCAAGAATGTAAATCATTCTTCTTCCTTTTTGCCTCTAGTTTATCACTGATTAAACCTGCCCCTCCAATCTTTTTCTTTCCATCACCCATCCTTTGTAATTAAATTTAGAACATTTTGGAATTTTTCTTTTATTGTACTTTATATCAGCTTTCAAGAAGTCACTTTGGGCTTCTGCAAGTTCTTTTGTATTCTCTTTTTATCACAGCACTATATCTCAGGCTCAAGGACACAGAAGCTCAGGACTCAGGACCTGCTAGGCCTTACTCTAGGTACCCACTCTTTGGTGTCTTCTATAATGACCTTTCCAATACACACGTTATTGTAAAGTGTCTCCCTTAGTCTGTAAATCATTCTAGCAAGTTATCAAACATAAAATAGAGATTGTGGAAAACCCTAATTTACAGCCACATCAGACAAAAGTGTGGTTAAGGAGAATTTTGAAATAACTATTTTTAAATAACTTCAGAGTTACAGAAAAGTTATAAGTGTAAATACTTCCTTATAATCATCACCAAAGTTATGTAAATATTAACTTTTTACCTTATCATACTCATTGGCTCTGGTTTTTTCTGTCATATCTGTTTATATTTGAAGATTGTTTTATAAATATATATATATTTTATATATATATATATATATATAAATGTTTTCTATATCTCCAACTTCTAAAGAGTAAATTGTAGAAATAAAATTAAAGTCTCTTCAAAAATATTTCAGGTGTCATTTATTAAAAACAAAGAAGCCAAGTCTGGTGACACATGCCTATAATCCCAACACTCAGGAGGCTAAGGTAAGGTAGGAAGATTGCAAGTTCAAAACCAGAGTGGGCTACATAGTAAACTCAAGGCTAATCTGGACTACATGATGAAAATTTCTCTCATAAAAACAAAAAGAGAGAGAGAGACTAAAAGACCCTTAAACTGGCTGGAGATGTAGTTCAATGATAGAACACTTGCCTAGTGTAAGGTCCTGGATTCAATCCCTAATACCAGGGAAAGAAACAAATATTATCTTGGATAATTATAATACTATGACTAAAATTAAGAAATTAGCATCGATTCAACAATATGTGGTAAATGTTTGACAACCACTTCTCCAAGCTAAAATAAAGCCTCAGTTTGTTGTATCTGCTACTGAAATTAGTTAAAGTCTAGACCTACCTGGCCACAAATTTCTTAAATAACAAAACACTTAAGTTATTTTTCAGAAAATGCCTCCAGAATCCATTCAAGGATGGTCTGAAATCATTGTTTCAAGAATGGACACTCAAGAAGCAAGCTTATCTGGTCAGTGATCTTTTTTTGACTTTTTTTATTAGTAAATGTTTGCAGAAAGTAATGATTACATTCTTCATGGAGAGTTGGTATATGTATATAACACATCCTAATTCTTTCTTTGTCCTCTTCTCTTCACCCATCCTTCTATATCTTGATCTCCTTCTCATTTGAGAAAGATCTGTCTCCCCATCTCCTATTAGCCATCCTTTATTTTGCTCTTTGTAACTTCCTCACATAACGAAACATGAGAGCTGCAAATGGGCATGATCCACATCTAGGTATGCGCAAAATAATACCTATATTCCTTCTTCTTACCATCTAACCAATAAACAATTTCTTCTTTCTCCCTTTGTAAAAATCCTTCCCCCACTACTGACAGATCAGGGAGTCAGATCTGAGCTTACTACTGCTAAACTCCTTGCCAGTTGACTCTACAATAAAACTCTTTCTTTTTGCAAAAATCTGTAGCATAGTATTGATTTCTGCATGTGAATCCTTTCTCAGTATCACTGTTTCTCATGGTGTAGCATTCCATTGTGCACTAATTTCAGGCTACCAAACAGACTAGTCTTGGAGTTGAGAAGATATTCACAATTCACCACCCCTGTGACTTGTACAAGCCCGCTCAGAACACCCTGAAAAAGTTTATTTTTATTAGTGTAATGGCTGTGAAATTTACAAAGCATCAAAAAAAATGCTCGTATTAAAATACTTGCCTATATTTTCCTATGTTGCATGACTTTTCTTTTCTTTTTTTTATTTTTTTTTGCGGCACCAGGGATTGAACTCATGACCTTGTGTTTGCCAGGCAGGCACTTAGGCAGTTGAGCTAGATCCCCAGCCCTATTTTCCTATGTTTAACTAATATTTTCCTCAGTTTTCTCTAAATAACATTGTCATTAAATATAGGAAGAGAGAATGTGACTTAGCAGTCACAATTTTAAGTTAAAGGCTAACATTTTAGTTGTAAAACATATTATATGATTCAGTTTTTCTATTGCTGGGACAAATACCTAACACACAGAATTTAAAGGAAGAGAGACATTTGTTTTGGCTCATGTTTCAAAGATTTCATTCCCTGGCTGACTGGGTCTAAGCCAAAACGTCATGGTAGAAGGGCGTGCCAGAGGAAAGCAATTCAATTCAAGGCATCCAGGAAGCAAGGAACAAGGGAATGATCTAAGAAGAAGAGGCCAGGGACCAGAAATAATCCCTATGGTGTCTCACCCATAATCCACCCACAAATACCCAGGGTGTGCTTTGTTAACCCCCAAACAATATGTATTAATCAGCTTTCGTATGGCTTGGATCTAAGGCAAAGGAGGAGAGGTTTAATTTGGCTCATGGTTTCAAGATATTCAGACCACGATCGGCTGGCTCCAAAACAGAGACTTCACCGCAGAGCAAAGATTTTTAGTTCGTGGTAACAGGGAAACAGAGTGAGGGACAGCACCAGAAAGGAAGGGGTGGGGGGATCAGATATAGTACCCAGAGTTACTCTTCCATGACCCACTCAGAAGTGTGCTTCACCATTTCCCTGATGGCTCCCAAGATAACCAAGTTGACACAATCAAGCTTAATTATCACCTTTCACCCTTTGTCAAATTGACACCCAAACACATCTCCTTGAACACTAATCTTCAAATAATTTAAGTACCATAATTAGTCATACATATAGTCTTTATTTGAAATTGGAAGCATGCTTAAAAAGTTGTGTGTTTGTGTGTGTTTTGATGGTATTCTGCTCTTGCAGTTATTCCTTACATATATCAGATAAAGAAGCATTGGATAGTAGTTATAAATCAATGGTTTTCAATAAACCAACATGAAATATTATTTAAAGAATAGTAGTAGAAAATAAAACAGTTATCCCATAGAGAAAATATTATAGATAGATAAGAGGGTGATATGATCACAAGGATCATTACCATGCTAAATTGACAACTTCAATATGAAACGCCATAGAAGATCCCTGAAAATATCTGACAATACAGAAAACAACTTTCAAGTTAATGACCTAGAATAATACTGCCATCTCTAAAGTTATAAAATACAACTGAATAGATAACTTCAGGGTACAACGTTGTCAGGACTCCTGTTAAATGCAGATGTATTCCTAAGTTATCCAACCCCACAGATGTGACAGGAGCATGACCAGGCAGAGGTCATAGAAGGAATTTTCTTCAGGGTGACACAAGTATTCAAGTCTTAGAAAAAGTTCATGTTATAAACACACAGAACATCATCTGACTGTGCTACAGTCAGAATGTAGCAGGTTAATATTATGATTTAAGAGCTGCTCAAGGGATCAAAAACATTGACAAATCCCTCAGGCTGTTTCTGAGTTTTGTTTCTACCTCTCCCCAAAATTTCCCCATTGCCAGCATCAAGATTTCAACCACAAATTTCAAATCACACAATTAAGCTTGTGTCCATCTGTTCTTGATTTATTCTATGTTCAGGCATTGTTTTCTTAATTCTTAAATACCAGTGTTAAAGAAATACCTATTACTTAATGTCTTTTCAGATATTGGTTAGTCAGTCAACTGAAAATAATAGAAAAAACAGCAATGGGAAAAAGATGACTAAACAAGACAAATGTTAGCCAATTCTTCCTTGCAACTAAGCTGGCTTTGCCACTCTCAAAATGCAAGTTGTCGTCAGGTAATGATCATAATCATAAAATTCATTTCACTGAATGTTTGCCATAAGCCAGACACTTCTGAGCACTTTGCTGACATTTGTTCACCTATTTACTGAACTATGAAATATCAAACACTATTCTTGAGCATGGAGTGCAGCAATGAAGAAAGCAGATACTATCTCTGATCCCATTGTGTGCACCCATACCAGTGAGAGAAATCAAACAAATTGATGTATCAATGGGTAATGAGGGATGTGCTAAAAAATACAGCAGGGAAAGATGATTAGAAGGTAGTGAGCTTATCTCACTTAACACAGAAAACCTAAGTACAACCGAGAAACGTACCTTGTGAGAGATTAAATACCTCACCTAGGATTACACAGCTAGAGTGAAAAAAGTGAATCGGAATTCAGAGGTTGCTCTCTTAACCACATTGTGGTTCTCATGAATACTTTTATCTAGTTACATTCACTATTTGGTAAAATAATGGGACAAAGAACAGAAAAAAAGAGAGGGAGGAGAAAGACTGCACACTTTGGAATTTCTAAAGTAAGATAAAGCATAGTATGATGTCACCATCGTCAGACATAAAAACTCCCCCCAGTGCCATCTGGGGGACACCCAGTACTTCCTGCTTGTCCCCATGTGGTTCTCACTGTATTGCATTTCTAATTCTTTACTAACTTTTCTATTGGGTCATGAATTGCTTCAGGAAAGAGACTACCTGAAAATGTTTCTTATATTCACAGAATCAAGC
>RJWT010025526.1:0-16120 GCA_004365215.1 Cuniculus paca | reverse complement strand
TTTTTTTTCTGTCCTGTCCTTATTTGTGTGATTGTTTTTCAACTCTATTATGTTCCACACAGATTCATCAGTAATAACAAAGAGAAAATTGACAAGAAAGATGACAGAAAGTAGGTTTTTTATTTTATATTTTTATTTTAAAGAGAATAAAATTCGACAAAACAAAACAGGGTAAAGCCAATAAAAACAAGGCAGTGAAAGTGGTACAGAACTTCAAAGCAGGATAATAGGAAATCAACAATGACTACCATAATATCTTTTGTTATCTTCACAATAGTTGTTCATTCCATCAGACATAGTAAAATCAAATAAAACAAAAAAGAATAAAACTAATCAAGAACATTGAAAAAAACAAAACAATAAATTAAAACAAAAACAAAGCAGTGAGAACAATGTTGGATTTCAAAAAAGAGACAGAAGGAAATCCCCCATATTTGCTATATTGCATACTGTAATCCTCCTAGTAGATGCTCAGACTACTGACCTTAAGCCTGCAAAGTCAATCAAACAATAAAGCATTTAGTTGTTTTTGTACCTCAGTTACTATCAACTCAGACTGTTCTCTGAACCAGCCAGTTGCTTACAGTGTTGGGGGTCGGAGAGAGGAGTTCTTGATTCTCAGCCCTTGTACTGGTCAGCTCACAGGGAGGGTGATCTGGCTTTTCTCTTCCTGGGCTCTGCATGGTTCGCACAGCTTACTGGTTTACCCGAAGGGCAAACTGGCTTCTTGATGCGCTCCTCCCAGGCCCAGCATGGCTTCTCAACAAAAAGTAATTTTAAGTGAGGATACTTTCAATCAAAAAATTATGAGAAACCCCTGGAAAAGTTAATGAGGATGGAATATTTTTACATAAGTCAAAGATAAAATACAAGGCAGCTATGTTATGGTTCTGCGTATTTACGATAGGAAAATATCAACACTTGAATCATCCTTCCTTTAAGTGTTAGAAAATGGAAAAAAAATAACTAGAAAATGGTTGTAGTAAAAAAAAATCTAAAGTGGGGAGACAATGCTCAAATGGGAAGAGGAAGAGGAAAGGGAAGAAGGGACAAGAAAAAAAAGAGAATGAAAGGAAAAATGGAAACAAAGCTTTAATAAACGAGGAGGAAAGAGGGTGTTGAAGGGAGGGGAGGGGAATGGGAAAGGGAAAAGAAGCAGCAAGATATATCATTTTCAGGCACAAATTCCCTATGACAAATGTGATCATTCTGTATATCTAAAATGAACCAGTAAAAAGATACCCTCTCAACAGGAAAAAATAATTTAAAAAAATCTAAAAATCTTAAATAAAATGTGAAAAATCTTATAATTTCATTGTATCCCTCTCTCCCTCTTTCCCTGATAATGTGGAACATTGCTGTGTGCCAAATCTAGTTCTGTTCTGTTTTCAAGATTTATTTCCTTTAAATTCACAAAAACTCAGAATAGAAGTAAACTGTGGCTCAGAGAGGTTAGGACATGTGCCTCTACTTTTCAGGGAAGAGAGCCGATTGACACCCAGGACTATTGACTTCTAGAGATCATGCTCAGAACTACCAGATCACCTGGACTGGGAATGAGTTTTCTGGGACATGGGATTTTAGAGATAAAACTGGGAAATTCTTGTGCAAACCAGGATTGGCTCGTCAGAAATGGTCTCTGCTATGTTTAGGTATAGATAACTGTCTTCACTTATGCTTTTCTTCAGGGTTATTGTCACTAAATTGTAAGTGTTGTATTTGCAAACACCCCAGATCACTTTTCCTGCTTCTACATGCCCTGCAGAACACTGGCTGCATTATGTGGTGCACCAAGGAGGGCTTTACTAGCTCCTGCTGGGTGCTCTGTGCCTGTAGGTCTCTCTCTCTGCTCAGCCAGGTTTTCTCTGAGCTCAGAGGTGGGGTTCTGTTTGTTTCCTTTGATGGGAGGATTCTCTTCTTGTCCAGAGCTGCATCTGAAAAAACTCCCTTTCTCAATTCAGTTTCCTGTGTAACAGCAGGAAACATGCCTCCGGCAGCCATTACTTGAGAATATCATGAGTTGACTGCAATTTCCTACGCCCTCGGTTACAAAAGCACATTGCAAAGAACAGTGCAGTACCTGAGTGTCGATGCACACATAGACATGAGAGATGATGCTCTGGCAGGGCTGAAATTGGCCTCATCTGTTTCTCTTATATCCTTGAGAAAGAGCGGCAATGCAGACTTCTATGTGGGTCACCACATAGGTAGGTGACCCAGCTTTGATTTGTAAAGTTGCTGGAGATTTGGAGGGAAAGAACTCCAAATGATAAGAGGTTTAGGAACCACAGACCAAGTTCAAAAAACATCTTTCAGAAGTAAAAAAAATGATAAAGTTAATTAGCCTCCTAATAATGACTTCAAAAAGTAATGACTTCAAAAGCAATTTGGAGCTGGACATGGTGGTGCCTGCCTGTATTCTAGTACGCATGAGTCTATGATGTGAAGATCATGAGTTTAAGACCAGTCTGGGTAACAGCAAGACCTTGTCTCAAAACAAACAAACTAACTAATTTAGTTAATTTAAATTGTTGCATTCATAGAGACCTTGAAACATTTTTAACAAAAATTTTTAATGTTTAAAATATATTTGAATATAAAATTTGCTTATCAATTGTCTTAGTTACTTTTCCCATTGCTGAGACAAAATACTGGGCACCCAGAGTTAAAGGAGAAGAGGTTTATTTAGCTCGCAGGTTGCAGAGGTTTCAGTTCATAATCAGCGGGCTCTGAAGCAGGGTGGCATGGGGGAGCGGCAACAGTTCATGAAGGTGGAAGGCAGAAGATAGCAAAAGTAACAAGTGAGAGAGAACAAACGTCTCTCTGCCCCTTATATTGTATGCAGGCTACCTGCCCTAGGGCCGGTGTAGCACTCATATCCTTAATCCGAGGACCCTTAATCCCAGCATTGCAATATGAATCCATCACACACTCCACACTCAGCTACCGATGAAGAAACCCCATCTAAAACTGCATGCAGTGGGACATGCAGTTGGGGGGACAGCTAGGCACAAACTGTAACACCCATTCACTGTTTTTTTAAGGATAAAAAAGTTTTTATGAATTAGCATGAAAATAACTTTCTTGTTTATAAATACATGTTGGTTATAGAAAACTTCAAAAGGAAAAGAAGAAAGTAAGAGTAATTCATAATTGTATAACCTGGAGGGGGCTGTCTACTAGGAAAAAATGGAATCTGACAGTAGATAATGCATTGGATTCTGTTTTTGTGTTTTTTACCTTGAACTGAGCTCAAGATGACTACGTGGAAACAGTTTAATGACTGCCCAGTGTTGTTATATCCTCCACTGTGATTTACTTAACAGTTCTTATTGGTAGACATTTATGTCGTTTCTAGTTTTTTGTTTGGTAAATAATGCTGAATTTAGCACTGTAGCAGGTAGAGCCTGGGCAAGTCTCTGGAGGTAATCTTTAGGGATACTCTGTGTGTCCCGTCACGAATAGGATTTAGCATAAGGATTTTTTCCCTGGGAGGCGCCTGGAACCAGAACCAGCAGGGAGAAATCAACCCTCCAGGATTGGCTTGGCGAAAGGAAGACGTGACAGAGAAGCAGAGCTGGGTGAGACATGGCCCCCGAGGCTGGGAGACATGGTGGGGTGCTCTGTGACCCTCACAAGCCCAAGGACCCACAGACCAGGGCCAGTTGCTCCTGTGAGCAGAGATTTTCCGTGCCTGTCAGCGCCGCACATTTGTTGACATGAAGCGCCCCCTGGCGGTCATTTCCCCCACGACCCCTGCAACATGAGCCGAAGGTGCGTCCTGGTCCAGCCTCCAGCGGATCCGCTTTCTCCTGGGAGCTAGGAGGCCGGCACTAGCCCCAACACTGCCCTTAATTGGCTGTGTCTCTAGCCACATGGCACCTTTCTCTGAGTCTCACCTTGGTCTGTGAAATGAAGAAGGTGATTGGCTCTCAGAAGTGGGTCCTCATCTTCGTGAGGTTGACTCCTCCTACCTCGGGGTAAAGGAGTGAAGCAGAGCGTCTGGCTCCACTGGGGATGGCTGGAGCTATGGGGATTAGCTCAAGTGGAGGTGACCTGGGGTCCGAGGGAGCATTCTCACAGGAGAAGGAAGGAGGGGGCAGATCTCATGTGCTCCAGGGGTTGCATAGGCTGTGAGTTGAGGGGCAAGCCTTTCAGGATAGGTAGGAAAACTGAGCCTCAGAAGCAGTCTGAGAGGGTGACATCAGCAGAATAGCAGAGCAAGGAATTTCTCTCCCCGGGAAAGCAGTGAAGATACTGGCGAGAAGAGTCCTAGTCAACTTTTTGCAGAACTCTGGAAATTAACACAACGCTTGGCAGCAATCAGTGTGTCTATCCAAGAAAAATGGCTACATTTTGGCCAGTATGGGGCATTTTGTGGCATTTTAACCTATTCTAGTCCTGTCCCCAAGTGTCGTGGTAGCCTTGACTTTCAGTAGTTCCACAATCACAGTGAAAGCCAGAAGCTCTGGAATGGACAGGATAGGGCGGACGACCTCCAAAGCCCAGCTTCGGGTCGCTGTCATTACTGCTATTTGGTGGCTTGCTGGAAGACCCCACTTGCAAGTCTGTTGAACACCTTTCCCTGGGGGGGGGGCGTTTGTTAAAAACAATCAGCAGGGACTTTAATAGGTATCCGTCTCAGCTGCTGAGAGCAACTGGGGCCAACAGGAAGCTGACCCTGAATTCTAAAGAGAAAAGTTGAGGAATGTCCATCCATAAGGGAGTTTGAAAAATTCTAGCATATTCCTAGGGATCTAGAAGCCCACACACACGGCTAGGGCTATACACATGCCTGGAAAAGATGCTGGCTCCTCATTTGCCATTTGCAGATGGTGTTGCAGCCCCAAGTACTAGAGGCTGTGGCTGCTGTGTAGACAGGAGGAGGCAGGTGGAGGGGTAAGGCCTGCGCAGGGGCTGGGTGAGTGCCTAGGTCTTGTGTGTTATCTTCCATTACAACCCATTTTTTAGGTGACTCCAGTGTCCCCTTGCCCTCTGAGGGTGGTAGTGATATATGCATCTGTGTATTTTCCATGAGCACTGTCAGCTCTAGAAATGGAAAAACTTCAAGAATTTTCTTTATTTAGGCATAAAAAAAATACAGTATGTCCCATGCACCAGTGTGGTCAAAATATAATCATTATCTTGTAGAGCAATCACTACAATGATAGGAGATAGACGGTTACAGAAAATGTTTGTCTGATGACAAAGCCGGAATTAAAATTGTTAATCTAAATAACAATCCGCTTATTATGCTAAACCCTTATTCTATATGTTTGTGAGAGCTAGAAATTTGTAAGTATTATTAGTAAAAAAAAAAGTCATTATAAAAAGACTAATGATTAGTTAAAAATAATGTCAGTGTTCTGTCCAGTGCCCTGCAGCATGAGAGGCTGTGCCCAAGGCGGGCAGCGTGGTTTGTGACGCAGGGTAAGCTGGAGCGGGTGTCTCTCCCCCTGCCCCCTCTCTGTCTGGACGCCACCTCCTCAAGGCACGTTTGCGGTGGGAAGTTCCAAAGGTGGCTCCGAGCCACACAGAGGCCAGGATCGGCAGGGCGGGGCAGGGCGGGGCCTCACCTTGCACAGGTGTGCCTGAGGGCCGGTTCCCTGAGACGTGGCAACAAGGCCTAAAGGCGAGTGGCAGGCTCTGTCACACACTCCGAAGTCTGTGCTTGGGTGTGGGCATTGCTGGACTTGCTGAGGGCCACATCTTGGATGCTTCCAAGTCAAGAGATGAGAGAGAGAGAGAGAAGAAAGAGCAGGAGTGACCAGGTGAGGCAGAGATGAGAGGGTTTTCTGCTCTGGAGACATCTGCCCCTCCCCAGGCAAGCCTAGGTGAGTGTCAGATCAGGGTCTCAGCTATTGTGAGCCCTCTCCAGAGGCAGTGGGTGTGGAGGTGGCCTTCACCCTATGATCTGTCACTCTTGATCGCCACTGTCCCTACACGATGAATTCACAGTTGCTTCAAGTTCAACAAGCCATTTCCTTGAATTTGGCTGAACGCGTCAGTGCCCAGTGCAGCACAGTTACTGGCGAGGCAGGCCAGCAAGGTCACTGTAGGACCCAAGGACAGGCGCTGCCATGTGGACCCTTCCTCTCTCTTGATGGTCCTGGGGCGGGGCTGGGGGACAGTGGGAGAGTGTGAGGGTTCACAGCAGGGCTGGGGCACTAGACAGCAGCGTGATGGATAGTCACAGTCTCCCTGGCAACTGAACTGCAGAGTCTTGTCCCACAGGTCACACTGTCCACCCCTCTGCCACCAGGCAGAGTCACCAGGATAATTCCAGTTTCACCAGGGGGTTCGGTGACCTCAGGGGAAGATCCTGCTGGCAGTTGAGCCCAGGCTGATTGGCTTGGCAGCCTTGCTGAGCCAAAGAATGTCTTTGAGTTAGATCTGTGGCATAGTGGCAACAGGGAGATGTTCCAACAGTACAGTGGCCCTGCTTTTCCAGCATTTGCGGAGTAGCCATCACTGAAATACATTCCTGTGTATTCCAGGGGACTGGAGCTTGGTACCCTGGCATGGTGAGGTCTTTGGCACCCACAAGGAAGGGCTGCTGGACTGGTGAGTCAGTGCCACTCTTAGGCTTGATGTCTACTGTCCGACTGGCCTGGGCTGCTGTGGGTTTTAGTCCCCAGGGCCAGAGCTCCATGACCCCTAATATACCAGCTCCTCCCAGGGGTTGGAGCCATACAGCTCCGCCAGCATCTTGAACCTGGGCCCCCAGTCATTGAGGAAGTCATAATCAATGTCAGAGTCGGTTGAATCGGTGCCCAGGGAGCTGAGTGACTCTGCGATGGACTCGGAACCCTCGTAGTCGTAGATGTGCAGTGTATCATAGGGCGGGACCCCGCCATCGTGGTCTGCCTCGTCCTTCTTCACCTCGATCATTGTGGCCATCTCTCCAGGCCCACTGCGCACCCCAGGCACCAGCCGCGGTGGCTTCTGCACCTTGGGGTACATGGGTGGCCGGGCGTCCAGCATGGACAGCGGGGCCTTGCCTGCACCAGACCGCACTGAGTTGAGCACGGACACGTCGTAGCTGGTGGTGTCCATCTCGCCACCGCCCTCCTCGTCGTAGGTGACCAGCTGCTCGTGGATCTCGGTCACGCATTTGCCGTGGGCGTGAGCCTGCTTCCGGAGCCGCCTTCGCAGGAAGATGAGCAGGGTGATCACTGGCCACCAGGGAGAGAGAGAAGAGGGTCAGACAGGCTGAGGGAGGGGTCCCTCCATTCATCTATCCTCCTTTCGCCCCTCAAGTTCTGGGCCCAGCCTGGGCTGGAGGAACACATCCAGGACCAGTGTGTTTCATACACCTGTGAGTCTGCTCCCCACCCAGGAGACAGATTCCTGTTCCCCGCCCTGACTACATTCGTGGTCTCCACTGGCTGAAGTAAGGGGAGGGGAGGAGCAGGGTGGGGCTTCCGGGAGTCCATTCTCTTCTGCAGTCTGCACTCCTGTCATTTCCTGTCCCCTCATACCAGGGTGGCACATCCTTCCATGTCATCTCCAAAAAGCCAGGAGACCACAGGTGGGGTAGAAATGGGGGAAAAGGGGTGGAGTTGGAATTTTAGGTGCCAAGATTTTGAACTATTGCTTTTTGAGACTGTGATGATGATAACTGGGTAACTGTGCTGGTAGGCATGCCCATCGAGGTAACAGCTACCACTCCTTTGAGCACCTACTTTATAAACTATCTGGCACTACCCTAGGCAGATGCTAACATTATCTCACTCGGTGTAGATTTTGTTTTTTGATGGCACTGGGATTTGAATCCAAGAATGCTCTAATACTGAGCTTGCTTTCCTTCCTTCCTTCCTTTCTTTCTTTCTTTCTTTCTTTCTTTCTTTCTTTCTTTCTTTCTTTCTTTCTTTCTTTTTTTCCTTCCTTCCTTCCTTCCTTCCTTCCTTCCTTCCTTCCTTCCTTCCTCCCTTCCTTCTTTCCTTCCTTCCTTCCTTCCTTCCTTGCTTTCTCTGTTTTTTGTGGTACTGGGAATTGAAACCAGGGCCTTTATACTAAGCCACATCCCCAGCCTTTTAAAAAAATTCCTTAAGACAGGGTTTCACTAAGTTGCTCAGGTGCTCAGGCTGGGCTTGAACTTGTGATCCAACTGCCTTAGCTCCCACAAGTGGCTGGTTTTACAGGTGTGTGCCTCCATGTCCAGTCCAGCACAGGTACTGTTATCCCTACATAACAGTTAAGCTGAGTCCAGAGTGCTGTGCCCAGACAGTGGTGCAGATGTTGGTGCTGTTAGAAGGGTTGAGGTGCAGCTGTGTGTGGGTCTTTGATGTCCCAGCAGGGGCGGACCATGTGGTATAGAAAGCCTCCAAAATCAGACTTAGACCATCTCCTGGGCTCTGTCCTAGCCTCAAGGTACTTAACAAGCTGTCACATACCTGAGGGAAGCTGGAGTGCCCTGGGGGACACCAACCTGAGCCTGTTTCCTTGTAAAATGGAAATGATGATGTCTCTGCTCTGCTTATATTTGGGAGGATGGTTGTGAGGTCAAATCAATTCTGCGGGTGCCAATATTGTTATTATTAAAGCAGGCAATCAGGAGTGTCACAGAAGCCCTGGAAGGGGGCGCTCCCAGGGAGCCACTGGCAGGGAAAACCTAGCTCATCAATGTAGCGCCCAGGTTGATCTGATCCCCAAGGGCTGACTGTGGAGTCCTCCGTGGCAGGTAAAGGATAGGAGAATTCACACCCCTGGGAGATCCCTGCGGCCATCAGGACAGGAGCTGATGCCTCTGCGCCCCTCATGGGGAGGAGGCCGTTACCCCAGATAACTCTGGTGACAACTCAACCTCACAAGCTGCTCCCTTCCCTCTTTCCTTAGGAGGTCTCCAGGGAGTGGCTTCCAAAGAACCACTCGCACCCAGCCTCTGCTTCCTAAGGGATGATGAGCCCTTGGAACGCCCCAAATACACATGAGGCCCAAAGGAGGAAAAGTAAATCAATATCAAAACTGGAAGAATTCTGTAAAAGGAAAGAAAACCCCTGGTGACAGTGTAAACGAAGAGGTATAAAACTTTCCATTTTAGAACTGGATCCTATTATTTTTTAAAATTAAAAGTATGTTTTATGTAAATAATTGCCCAGAACAGTGCTTGGCACAGAGTAAGTTTTCAATATGTGTACACTGACACTGAATGAGTGCATGTCAAATATAACTTATTATAATTATTTGTGTGTGTGATGCTGGGGATCGAACCCAGGACCTCACACATGCTAGGCAAGCGCTCTAGTACTAGGCTGCCCCCTAGTCACTGGTTATTTTGAAGCAGAGTTGGCCTGAAGAGTGGAGAGGGGTCTTGTACCCTACGCCCATCCCTCTCAGGCAACCAGGTGGGTGAAGTTCTGCATCCCACATCCCACACCTGGGGCCCTGAGGCTCATAGGGTGGTACCCTGGGTCCAGCGCCTTGCAGGGTGAAGCTCTCAGGTGTCCCTGGCCTGGCCCATGAGACACTGACCTGCGATGGTGAGGATGCAGAGGAAGATGGCCACTAGCGCTTGGATGCTGACGCCCACCTGGGCGACCGCCTCCTCACAGAAGGTGAACGTGCCTTGCTGGTTGCACTTGCACACGACCACGGTCAGTGTGTTGGTGCTCGTCAGGCTTGGGGACCCGTTGTCCGAGATGAGCACAGGCAGGTAGTGGAACTTGGCGTGATCCCGGTCAAAAGGCCCGTACTTGACTGTGATGTTGGCTGTGTTATCTGGAATCACCAAGGCCACAGAGTGAGGCTCTGCTGGGAGTGTCTACGTTTCATACCATGGAGCAAGCAGCCTCCTCCACTGAGCCCTCCTTCACCGCACCAGTCCCTGTGCTGATCCCTGCCCATGCACTGCCTCTGGTTTTAGTCATGTGCACACAGCCCTTTTCCCTTGCAGAGGAGATGTTTGGGGTGGCTGCCTTGACCTAGCCTGGAAGAATGGCTGAGCCAGAAAGTAAAATCCTTGCTCTCTTGTTCTGCAGGCAACTGATACACTTGTCCCCTTCTTTTTCCCCAACCCCGCCACAATTACAGGGGCTTTATTTCATTGGCACAACTAATTATTGTTTCGAACTTTCACAAACAATTGGGAAATGTTTAAAAAAAGTCTTTTAGCATTGGGCCAGCTTCTACAGCTGTTTTTGCTATCTCTGAAAATCCATCATTATAAAGGAGGTTGCAGCAGTAAAAACAATGCCCACATTCCCTGGGGGACTGAGAGAGTGATTGGATTTGCCACTGAGGGCTCCCTGGCAGTTTGCAATGGGCAATGCACTTTGTCCAAATAGTCTTCACCTCTACCCCAGCCCCAGTCATTCATTTTTGACATAGGAATCCCCCAGAGAGCTTTTTAAACATGCCGATTTTCAGGCCCCTCCCTTCACTTCACTCTGAACACACACACACACACACACACACACACACACACACACACTCACACACATTTTATTAATTCAGCAACTATGGGCAAAGGCAGAGTACTCTGCCCTTTGTAGATTCCTGGGAGGTTGTAAAGTTGATGGTTTGAGGGTTTACTTAGCCACTCGAGAGGGGACACTCGGGAAGCCAGTCGAAAGTCAAGGATTTCAAATGAAAGCCAATTATGCTTCATTATCCATAATTTCATTTCAGTTTTAAATCTATTATGATTGAAAATAAATTATATGCCATTGACACTTTATGGGAGAAATTAGAGATTTTGACATTCAGAATGTAAGTGACTCAGACCAACAGGCTTGTCTCCTGACTGCATCTGAGGTGTATTTGGGGAGGCACTTAAGTTTTCTACCCCATTGCACTACCATGTTCATTTCAGGTTAACATTGGGAGTTGGATGACAGGTATTTTTGATATATTATTTACTACTTGTTATGGCTTGTACCTAGATGTTCTCCCAAAGCCTCATGTGGTCACAGTTGGGAAGTTTTGAAGGTGGCTGGTCTATGGTATGTGAATGTGGATTAAGGGTATGGTACTGGGATTAAGGCTGTGGATAATGGAAGCCCCACCCTGGGTGTGGGTGGCACCAATCAATAGGTTTATAGCCTGGTTGGAATTAAAGGGAAAGAGGGAGGGCAGACTGCTGCTGCTGCTGCTTGCCGCTTCCTCCTGCCACACCATTAATGGTTTCTCCTCTGTGATGCCCACTCCACCATGCTGCCCTGCCTTGGAGCCAGCTGACTAAGAATTGAAGCCTCTACAGATTTCGAGCTGAAGTAAACCCTTCCTCCTTTAACATTGGATATTTTTTCTCACCAGTGAGAAAAGTAACTAAGACACTACTCAAGCCATCTGAGTGTTGGACTGTCATCAATTATCAACACATCATGGCCACTATTTTCTGAACCCACGTGTGGGCACAGGCCTTCCTCAGGAGCATTCATGGCCTCCTGTGATGGGTCTGTAGCTGATTCCCTGGGTCTGACCCTAACTTTCTGGGCCCTGTTCCCTAGCCTTCTCCAAAGATGGCAATAGTCTTGCCAACCAGGGACAGGCAGAGACAGCCCTCACACCCCTGCCCTTAGGCCTAAATAAGATTTTCTTTATTTTCCTGAGGAAATTTCAGAGGCCATGGAAGCTTCCTTGCCTTTGGATTTAAATCAACTTAACATCATCACTTGGGTAAGCACGTATTCATTAGAAGAGCTGATTGATTACTGAGGACCTCACAAGACTCTCTGAACTTTGATTGGTGGACCAGACTGCTGTGCTGTGCAGTGATTGGTGGACCAGATCCTGTTTAGGGGCCACCTGGTGGTAAGTAGCCATTGTAGCTGAATTAAAATTTACTGTATTTGGGGGCTTTATGACTTCATATTTCCAGTATTCATGCTTTGGTGGTGACCTCAAAATTCCATGTCCTATAGCAAATTGCAATTTCACTGAGGCACTGAGGCACAGAGTCGCTGGTGTGGAAAGAGATCCATTGGCTGGTGAGCTGACCTAACTGCCTGCACTCTCATATCTATTCTGTATTCCTCCTGACCCGAGCATCTTTGGAGGACCCACAGGCCATGTGGAGTGGGGAGTTTGTCCAGGGAGACTCTGATCATTGAGTCAATTCTGCAATGTGTGTGGCAGTTGCACAAAATACCTTGTGATATGCAAATCCCCATGGAGGCGTGCCCCTTTTGTTGGCCTACTCCTTGACCTTAGTGCTTTAAGACTCAACCTCACTCTGACTCTGCTAGGAGCCAGCTCATTGCTCTGATGCTCACCACGATTGTCTATGAGAGTGAAGTTGCTGTCCTCAGTGCCCAGGGCAAACTTGAACTTGACGTTTTGTGGAGTTATGTCCTTGTCTACCGCGGAGATCTGCACAACCAGCTGGAACATGGGAGATAGGGGTTGGTCATTATTGTGTTGGGGAGGTCCTGGGGTTCAGCAATGGATACTTTGGGTTTAGACCTGACCATAGCTGCCATCCAACTGCAACACCAAACTGGATGGTTTCCACAAGGCCATTTCTTCTACCACTGTCCTGTATGCCCCCACCCCCACTAACCTTCTCTCCAGGAATCTTTCAAAGCCTCACTTTCTTTCTCTGTAAAATGGGGGTAACCTTACATTCCCTCAGTACTGTTGTACCTTCCATTAAGTCCAGTGGAACTCTGAGGTGGTGGGAGGGTCTGCCCTTCAACTTGCCCCAGATGATGCTTTCTTTCCCTCCCACCCAGCCAGACTCACCTTGCCTTGGACTGCATTCTCACACACTCTGGGGTCATAAGGTTGAGCAAACTCTGGGGCATTGTCATTCTCATCCGAAACTTCAATGTGGACCTGCACAATGGATTCTTTCCCTGTGGGTTTCCCTGTAGAGAGAAGGAATTGTCACCACAGTGGGCTCAGCTGATGCTGGCCTCTGGTGGGTGAAAGATGTTTGGGTGGGTAGACTGGGAGGGTATCTGGTGGAGGTCACTCTTTGCAGGAAGACAGCACTATGGCCCTCTGGAAGAGACCAGGGATGACATTCTGGATAAAGGAGTGTAGAGGAAGATGGGGTGGGGTAAATCTTCAGACATAAAGACATTTGTTGACGTGTAAGAAACTTATTTGAGGAAATTTGCGCGACTTGTAAGAATGAAAAAGGTAAACAATCTAAGTGCATTTTAAAAGATTTTAACTTAATAAGTATAACTTATTAAATAATATAATTTAATAATGAAATAGTTATGTAATTACTTAAGTAAAAATTTATCCCCCTCTGCACCCCAGTGAGATCATAAGGATTGTGGGAATATTAGTTTTCTTCTGGATAGTGGTTGGATTTCCTCACGTATGTCAAGGTTACAAAGCCCCTGACACTTATCCTTGCCTCAATTAGAAATTACACAATTTTTGGAAAACCTAATAATTTCAAGTTGAAAACTGCTTCAGATTTTGATTTCAGCCCATTAACCGGTATAAACAGCTGTGCCACCAAGGGGCATTTTGCAAACACCCTTGATAATCAGGATCATGTGGTACTTGATAGTGTATATCCTTGTCCCCATCTTTGCTCACTGGATCAGAATCCCCATAGAAGAATCTGAGCTCTGTGTCTAGTAGGTACCTTAGCTAATTTTCATCACAGGGGCATCTATATTACACTGCCAGTTTTGTAACAGTGCTTCCCAAACTCTGATGTGCATGAGATTTTGATTTAACCTGGGATGGGAGTGAGATTTTGCATGTCTAGAAAGATCTCAGGTGACATAGCCGAAGAGTGCTTTAGCAGGGCTTGTAATACCTCTAGTGACCTCAAGTGACAGATTATGGGCATTTTGAAAGAATGGGAGAAAAGAAGAAGAGCCCAAGTCTTCTGTGAGGTGGGGTTACTCACCGTTAGAATCCAGCTCATTGGCCTCCACGGTCAGGTTGTACCAAGGGTAGATTTCTCTGTCCAGTGGTTTCTCACTGTGAATGTCACCCTGTTTGTTTATTCGGAAGAATTGGCCCTTGTCACTGGTCTTGCGGATGGAGTATCTGTCAAGGAGAGAGTTTTATAGTTTTCCACTATTTTAAAAAACTAAGTCAAAATTCTCAGCATGACAGAAGAGTTCCTTTGGGATCTGTCCCCAGCATCTTTCCCCAACTTCCTCTCCAGCTGCTCAGACTCATATATTAACACTGAGGGACTCAGCATTATGAGGTGAGGTCTGCTCTGGGTGATGCTGCTGTCCTAGGAGTGAATGGGGTACCTGAGATTTCACCAGTAGCAGAGCTAAGCAGGTGACACCATAATCAAGTGTACCACAATTGGGGTTGTTTTCTTTGATTAATAAAAAGATACGTGAGCAATAGCCAGGAAGAAATGCAAAAAGAGCTGGAAGAGATGGAAAGTAATAATAGAGAAATTTGGGGATGAAAGATGTGAAAAAATCTTCAAGAAACCAGGAAAAAAGTTATGAAGAGATGAATGTGTACACACACACACACACACAATGAAAATTTTTGTTATTACCGAGGAAGCTTCAAGATCAAACATACCATAAGAAATGGCAAAAATATAATAAGAGAACACTTTCCTGATCTGAAGAAAGATCTGAGTGTATAGATTAAAAGGTGTCTTTGATATCAGGCATAATTTTAGAAAGAAAATCTTTAAGTGGAATTTCAGGTTATGTGATGAAACCAAACAGCTCAGAAGCTCAGGAAAAAAATAAATTCCTTATGAAGAAAGAGACATCAGACTCACACCAGATGACCCCACAAAATTAAATGTTAGAACAAATTGATAGTATTTTTGAAGGGAAGAATCTATGATCTGAGGATTGTTTGAACACACTCAGGTCTTAAAATAATAAAGAAAAGAACTAAGTTTTTTATAAATATGCAAGAACGAAGGAAATATGTCACCCACAAGAATAAGTGGGTGATATACTTAAATTTTTTTGAGAAAACTTACTCTAAAAAAAGTCTCAATAAAAAGTAAAAACCTGGTTTTGGAGGATTCCAAATGAAGTTATTGATTCCTTTATCATACATATAAAAGCAATGATGTGTGTGTTTGTGTGTGTGTGTGTGTGTGTGCATGTGTGCATGATGTTTTAAACTAGAAAGACTTTTAAAATTTTTACATATGGGTGTAAATCTCATTGGTAGAAGCTCTAATGTATATAATCCATCCAAATATCTAAGAGAGAAAGAATTTTATAGCAGAGATGAGGAGTAAGAAAAACTCTTACAGTTGAGAAATTTAAAACAAAGAGATAAAATAAATAAGATCAAACATAACACTTATGACGAAAAATGTAAATCGACTGAACACAAACCATTGCAGTTTAGATTAAGAAACAAAGTTAAGTGCATTCTGTTTTCGAAAGACACCTTAATGTGAAACGACCTGGAAATGTTAAAAGCGAAGGGTGGACAACTTTTATCAGGCAAATAATACCATGGCAGCAGGATTGGCAAAATCAATGCCAGGCAACATGGAGCTAAGAGCCAAATGTTGAAATGGAACAAATTGGGTAATTTCATATGGGTAAAATTTATAAGCCATAGTGAAGGTAAAATAGTTGTGAGCCATGCAGGGTGGGGTGCCCTGGCAGGAGGAGACCCCAGGAGGCACGAACATTTGTGGGGAGAGTTTAGGCATCCAGTCCTGCCTCTGCCACTTCCCACGCAAGTGTGGGAGGAGCCATTTTCCTTCTCTGACTTTTGGGCTCAGGCCAGCAGGAATACGAGTATCACAGCTCGGCTGGTCACTGTCATGGTCATTAACACACTCACTCTCCTTACTCAATTTTGCGCCCGGCCTTGTCAGGGTCCTTGGCCAGCACTGAACCGACCAGATGTTTCTTCTGGTTCTCCCTCAACTGGAAGTGGTAGAAGCGCTTCTGGAAGACAGGGGGCTCATCCACATCCAAGATGTTGATGATGACCCGGGCTTTGTTTTTGCCAGAGAGGCCTCTCAGGTATCTGAGGTTGATAGTGGGGTCTGTGGCTTCGATGACGAATGAATATTTTTGGATGAGCTCATAATCCAAGGGCTATGGGAGGAAAAAACACAGTGATACCTGCTTTGAGTCAAGCATATACCATGCGATCACACAGCCACCCTACAAAGTGGTACTAGAATGACACCCATTGGACACTGTAATCAGACAGTGATATCTCCAAGGTCATTAAGAGAGTATCT
>RJWT010025525.1:0-16109 GCA_004365215.1 Cuniculus paca | reverse complement strand
TGAGTAGGAATGGGGAAAAGGGACCATAGTTTTAGGGAGAAAAAGAGAGAATTTGACTTGGGCACATTTTTCAGAGCTACATATATGAAGAAGAAAATGACATGTTGACATGCCATTGATTTAATGTACTTGAGACACATTTCTATCATGTTTCTGGCAATTTTAACTCCAGCCTGAACCCCTCTGCTCTGGGTCACTGATGGGGTTGGGGCAGACACTCACCTCCCATGGGTCTACAGCATGGAGCCCACCAGTCATTGTATGTGAATGTGCAGTTCATGGATGTGGCTCCCACTACCTGAAAGCTGAGCATGGTAGGTCAGAGCAGGTCACCCAGTGTCTCCAGGAGAGTGAAATTCACGTGGTGGTCTTGGCCAGCAGAAGTAGGACAATTGAGTAGAAGGCAGGGCAGGATAAAAGGATGTGAAGTTGATGATTCCAGGTAGGCATTCTGTGGTCCTGAGACAAAGAAAAACATTAAAAAGGGTGCATTTGCAACTCAATTATAACTCAGTTATAATGTCAAGTCTGTCCACATTGATGGAAATAGCTACAGTTACATACCAGTGCTGCTGAGTACAGTGTACATTCCATTCTATGGTGCATGCTCACTAGATTGTTTGGGGGAAATCCAAAAAATATGACAAGGAAAAAATTTCCTACCATTCAAAAATAGCTATGCTTTATATTTTATTGTTTTCCTATCCAGTTATTTCGTAAGCTTATCTGCTTTTATAAATCTATGATTATTTTGTTTGTACCTATTTTTTCATTTGATATGGGAATGTATTTTCCTATTACAATATTGTATTTCTATAAACATCATTTTTAGTTAACATTCCAAAGGGTAGGTGTGCCAAGAGTATAATTTTCAAACAGAGCACATATTTCCTGACATGCATGGCTGAGACAAAGTCTAGCTAGTGGGATGCCCCAGTGTAAAGTGGAGGCAAGTATATTGCTCAGTGAGGCCTTGATCTTCCCACAGGAGTTGCACAGGTACTTTTCATTAGTTGGTTTGGGAATACCAGAGTTTCCTTCATTTTTAAAGGCATGCATGCTTTGTGTAGATGGCCTTTGAGTATAACTTGGTCAGTGGAATAAATTAGAGTGGTGGTAGGAAAGCAGTCAGTATAATTTTGATGGATGATAAGACAGTCTTTAAGATGGCAATGTTCTCTTAATTTGAATAAGGCCTTTTCCTAGTCAAAGGCATCCTTTCTCCAAAGAGTCACCATTCACATTTCATGCCATGTAGGTTTGTAGGGAAAATATTATAAATGAAATTTTATGATACAATTGGCTCTATCATCAGAAGTCAAGTCCACAGACTCCACATAGGTAGAACCAGGTCTCCTAATTCTTTATGGTTTTCTGGAGACCCTCACTTCTTCCCTTTGGCTTCAACTATTTGTAACTAGAGGATGAAGTAAAATCTTACTTTACTTGAGAACTTCACACCTGCCTCTCTCCATTTCCCACATACTTTTATGATTCAATTTATATCAGATGACTAAACTTGGGGCCTAAAGAAGTGCATTATAAACTCTTTAAACTGGAGGTGGTGACTCTCACCTGTTTAATAGGGTACAAAAGATATGTAATTTAGTGAAATGTGGAGATTAAGCCAACAATTAGTACACAACATCTAGCAGAGTGCCTAGCTATAATAATTACTCAGTGTTAGCTGTTTTCATGATAACTGTTACAGTGTTAAAAACACTTTCTACTTTTGCTGTCCTAAACTCACTGTGTCCTAGGAAAATCCACTTTTCCTTTTCTGAGCCACAGTTTCCTGTCTGAAATATACAAAACTGTCACTAACCAAGTGTACAAATCTTCTAGTAGTAAAGTTCTGTGGTCTTGTGATTGTCTCCACAGCAATTCGACCAACGAGGGGATGAATGTTAAAAAGTGCTGCAAGGGCTTCTGCATCGACATCCTGAAGAAGCTCTCAAGAACAGTGAAATTCACCTACGACCTCTACCTGGTGACCAATGGGAAGCATGGCAAAAAGGTTAACAACGTGTGGAATGGAATGATTGGTGAAGTACGTTGCCTTCCCTCCTCTGGGCTCTCCATCCCCTGTAAGCCTTGGGTGCGCTGGGAAGAACAAGTGAACCCACTGCTCTTTCTTGGATCCAGGTGGTCTATCAGCGGGCTGTGATGGCTGTGGGATCCCTCACCATCAATGAGGAGCGCTCTGAAGTGGTGGACTTCTCTGTTCCCTTTGTGGAGACAGGAATCAGTGTCATGGTTTCAAGAAGTAATGGCACTGTTTCACCTTCTGCTTTTCTAGGTATGTGAATTAGTGATTAGCTTCATAGTGATTACTGCTTTTCTACAAGGAATTATAGGTCTTCTTTCTTGTGGCTCAAATAATATGATCAAGCAGGGTGAGGTGGTACATGCCTGTAAATTTAGCTACTCGGGAGGCTGAGGCAGGATTGCAAGTTTGAGGTCAAGCTGGGCAAGTAAATAGGCCCTGTCTCACAAAAAATAAAAATGGTTGTGGATCCAACTCAGTGGTAGAACAGCCCAGAGTATTTTGCATTTGAATTATTCCAGTGCACACCCACCTCCCCTGGACTCTACTCTACATCATTCACTTACCTTTAACTTGGAAACTTCTGCTGATGAAAATACTGTCGTCTATTCAGATGCCTATCTTAACTCTATAGAAAATAAATTAATAGAGACATTGCTTAGAGCCTTGAAAATACTTAAAAAATAAATAAACCTGTCTGTCCACAGTTAATTTAAACCAGCCCATAAACCTTCACTCAACATCCACACACATCTCAAACTAGGATGGTATTCATTTATTTGCTAGTGTAAGAGGGAAAACAATGATGACTACACAGTGATTTACAACAGTATTCTGATAAGCAAAATAGTAGTCTGAAGAATGTACACTGATTCAAAATTAAGGGGATCGTATCTTAAATATGGCTATTCTTTGAGCCAAATAGTTTGTAGAGCAGAAAATTCATTTAACTTTTCTTGTAAACATTTCATAATTTATATGTTCACATAATTTTTTTTCTAAAGCAAGGTAAAGTTATATTCTTTATTTATTTTTGTAGTTGTTGTATTCAGTCTGTAAATGTATATACATTAGGTAGCCTGGCTAGGGTAGTCGAAATTTCATAAAATGTCCAAGCACTATTAATTTTTTCTTTAAAGTGTTCTGTCAATTGTTGGATATTTTCAGTAATTACTTTGTTGAAGATCATGGAATTCAAATTAACTCCTCCTTGGCATACATGTATACATGGGTTTATACTAAATTTGGGGAGATTAAAATAAACCTTAATCTTTAGAGGAAAACTGCATGAGAGAGGGAAAACAATTTTATAAAGGTCAACTAAACTTCTTACATTTTTTCCAGACACTAAAAACTTTATTAAAGAAAATTGCTCATTATACCTAATTTGTGGATATGCTCCCTGAGCCCATAGTCTTATTTTTCCAGCATCTTCATTTACATCTTATGTCAGCATCCAGCGAAACTTTTGTGCTTCTTTCTGTTCAGTAAAATGTTGACTAACAGGATTTCAGGATACTGCCTTACTCACAGAGGCATATGGATTTACTATTTTTATTTTTGGCAATCCAGTTAAGCTGTTGAAATCACTGCCACTTACTGGATTTGGTTTTGCACTCATTGCTGCAAGTTTCTGTAACTTTTGTCAGAGCAATATGGAGCTTGGTGAACACATACCTAAGTATGTTCCTTTTGCCCCTTTTGTCTGACATATATATGAATACCAATATCTTAATAAAGGAACCTCATTATACAAGGAAAAATGCAACTAATTGATATTGACATGAGTAGAACCTTAAGTATTAGATGGATACTCACTCATAGGTCACCACTAGTCATATTTTCCCCATTGCCTATCAGACTCTGATGGAGATGCTTTGCCCTGGAGATTTAAAAAAATGATGGAAGAAGTGAGGTTATAAAAAAAATTTCAGAATGTGTCCCTATGTCTTCTTAGTGAGCTAGAGAGCACATTTTTCCCAGTTCAATCAGAGAGAAAAATATGAATTGAATTGTCTCATAAAAATGGGTCACCGATATTAAATCTAGCCTAACCCACTTTCTCTAATTTTTTATCTTACCTGTATCTGTAGAACATTTCCATTAAAAAGTCAAGCATACCAGGCCTGGTGGCACATGTCTATAATCCCAGCACTCAGGAGGCTGAGACAGGAAGATCGTTGCGAGTTCGAGACCAGCCTGGGCTACAAAGTGAGCTCAAGGCTAGCCTGAACAGCATAGTGAGACCCTGTCTCAAAAAGACAGGGCCCAGTGATTTAGCTTAGTGGCCTAAGCACCTGCCTGGTAGGTGCGAGGTCGTGAGTTTGAACCCTGGTGGAAAAAGTCAAGCATTTTGTAAAGTTTAGGAACCCCTCCCCATTCTTTTTCTACTGTATCTTTAAAAATAAAATAAAACAAATTATAGTCCAAGGAGACTATTTTCAAAGCTGTTTTTATGCAGTAGGTTTAATATTTTTCCAAGTCACTAAATTACATCCCTATTCGATTGACTGTGCACCCCTTATTTACAGTCATTATCTTCAGGTTTTGAAAGTCATAATGAACCATGCTAAGCTACATTTTTCCATTCACTAGCTCAGTCATCTGGAAGAGCCAAAACATTCAGAATCTGATTGCATTGCTCTTCATTATTTCCTATTCTCTATCCTCCACAAACTCCATTAACTCACATTGGAAACATTTGCAGGTAATGCCACAAGCTCTTGTGTAAAAACTGTAACCAGTGGCTTTTCAAGGACAGAGATGACATCTCTTGCAATATTCCCATTTAGTTTATTCTAAAGACTTTTCAAGCAGGTTGTATTCTTTGATCCAAAGAAATGGTAATCTGGAGTCTCCTAAATTGAAACTTTTTCATGGACAAATATTGAATCTGTTCTGAGACACATAATCTATACCAATTTTAGAATATTTCTTGGTTATTTCTTAGACACTATAGACAGTGCCTCACCAGTGTCCTAATGTTTTTCTTTATTGTGTGGTATGCATGTGGTGTGCACATGTAGTACTGAAAACAGCAGTCCTTCTAGACACTCAGAGATATTTGATCTACCAGAACCAGTACACTGCAGCAGAATGCTTTGATCTCTCTGCCAGGATCACAAGTCAGGGGACAAAGATTGTCAATTTCAAGTTAAAAAATGTCTGGGATCAGTTAGTTGCTTGATCAACTTTCATCTAATTTTCTGACCAATGTATTAGTGACAAGGATGTGTCGGCCCAGTGAAGTCTCCTGCAGGTTTATGGATTCTTTCTTTCAGAAGAATTCAGCAAAGTCCCCATTTATTTTTTATAATGTTATCACAGCCTACAGGAAAAATGAAAGTTATCAGATTAATAAGTATGTCTCTATTAAATTAGGGTACTTTTATAGTACCATGGATAAAACACTGCTCTTACAATTTCTGGCTTCCATGATTACACTGAACACTGATTCCATTTGTTTTATTGTACGTATGCAATATGCAACGTGCAGTACCAAGTGTTTCACATGTGCACTCTCACGTCCTGGTCACAGTGATCCTCCTCTAGTGAGAAATACCATGCCGTTCCTCTATCTGACTTGAAGAATCACATTAACATTTCTATTCTTGAATACTAAATACTTCTTAATCTCCCAATTGTTAATTTACTTACCCTCCTTTCCAGATACACCTCATTACCAAACTTATATGATTTGAGGGACATAATACTGTTTAATACTCAAGCTAAATTTTTAAGATAAATTTCAGTTTCCATCCAATTGATTTCTTGAAGTTCTTTAGTGTTAAATAAGTTGTATTGTTACCTGTTGCTTTTTAACATATTTGCACTATCAAAATTCCATTGCACAGCATTTGTTTCAGTTTTTGAGTTATTGGATATGGTTAAAGCTTCAGTCATATTAGTTTCTTAATGTTAAACATTAAACTCAGCAAATTAGAATTTGTGATGACCTCTATAGATTCAAGGACACCAATAAGATGGCCTGCAGTCAATCTAGTTTTTTATTATTATTACTAGCTTCATCACAATTGAAAAATTATAAAATGTTTACTGTTCAAGAAGAGTTTTTGCACTTATTATATTTTACCCACAGAAAATGCTTGCTTCTGAGGAAAAGAATCGTAAGTTCACAGATATTCCCAATGATGCAATCGGGGGGGGGGTGTATAGTCATTCTTAAAATTATGCTCTGTTGATTTTCTAGTAAATCTGTATTATAAATGATGGCTTCAATTGGCTAATTTTCATATCCTCAACCAGGCTGAATAAGAATGCTAATTTATTTTACATAGTGTCTTTTACCTTTCTAGAATGTTTAAGATTCAGAACTTTGTGACTTGATCTGCCCTTCTAAGACATCTATTGCCTAAATTACATGAAAATGAATAGGTAAAAGTGACATTTAGGGGAGAAATTACCACTTATCCAATCCATCCCTCACTTCATTGCCTCCACCCCTCCAGCTCCATCTTGCTACCGAGGATTGAACCCAGGGCTTTTGCACTGAGCTACAACCTAGTCCTTTTTATTATTGATTCAGGGTCAGGGTCTCACTAAGTCACTAAGTTGCCCAAGTTGGGTTCAAACTCGTGATCCTCTTGCCTCAGCCTCTCAGAGTGCCTCTCTTTAAATTACGCTTTTTCACTGAATTTTCATGTGAACATAATGTCCTTATATGATTTCAACTGCATTTTACCCCGTTACTAGCATTAGAAATATTTATCAAGTATAGAGAGCTCACCTGGCTGCAGCTGTATGGATGGAGTCACAGATGCAGATTATGGATTTGTAATACTCTTGTCAACCCTATGATTTATAGTCCTTTCTAAAATGTTATAATTCTCCCCATCCACACATCATTTCACCAGTATGTAAAAATAAACAAACAAATAACAGTCAAAACCATGCCTGTTTGCAGAAACCTTGTGATGAACTACTTGAGTCTGGTCCTCTTCCTCCTCGCCTTTGATTTGATGGGTAGTTCTATAATTATATTTAACTCTGTGCCTGTTTATTTGCATTCTGACTGTCTCCTTTGGTCTTATCATTCTTTTGTGTTTCTGTTATCCTTGACCTGATTTGTAAAACTGTCATATCCTTTATCTATTTTTATCATATTATATATGCAGTCTTATGAAGGGCCTCAAATATTTTGCAGAATAAAGAATGGTTTAAGTGTAAGCATTAACAATAACTAGCTTCTCTTGAGTGACCAGTTTAGAATTAGAGTTTCTTGGTGAGGCTGCAAATGGGCTTCTTGCTGGTGGATTTAATGAGTTTCGTTCTGTTCTGTTTATCTACAGAACCATTCAGCGCCTCTGTCTGGGTGATGATGTTTGTAATGCTGCTCATTGTCTCTGCCATAGCTGTTTTTGTCTTTGAATACTTCAGTCCTGTTGGATACAACAGAAACTTAGCCAAAGGGAAAGGTAAGGAAGCCTGCGAAAGCACGATTTGTTTACCATCAACAATGATTTCTGTTTTAGAATACATCATCCTATCTTGCCTTGGTATACCATCATAGCAATGCTTCCAGACCATCAATATGAATACATGAATTATCATGGGAGACAAGTGTGGTTTATTCATTTCAGGTCGAAAAGGATGCAACAAAATGAAACACTTTAATCTTACAAAGAGAAAGTGATAGTTGTTAGATAAAAGTCCTTGATAATCAGTTTCTTGAAAATGCACATTTGAAGAAGATTTTTGGCAATTAATTTTCAAAATACCTATCAAAAGAAACAGTAATATCATGGCAAGTCTCAACCTCAGCTCATGCAAAGAAAATGGCTTATTGAGTATAGTTTAAAAATATGTCTCAAACTACAGAATCATATTTGCTTTAGTTTGACAGTAAATACTATTATAAAATATTTTCCCCCAAAGAGTTATAGTTTTCTCTGTCTCAAATTAATTTTATTGGTTCTGTTTTGATATACATTGATGGTACCTGACCTTTAGACACTGCACTTGATAAAGGTATAATTGGTAGATAAGAAATTAAATTGGGAGACATTTACTGGTTGTAAGTCATTACGAGGCTCCCACACAAGCTGGTTCTCAACTCATTGAATCATTTGAGTAGATTTTTCACAATGCACAGTACTTTCCATGTGTATGGTATCAGAAAGATGCAAGCACCAAATGTCTGTCCTGAAAAATGACTGGCTATAGAAACAGACAGGACACTCTAATGTCTCAAATGACCCTTTGAATAGGGAACTTTAGCTCAACACATACTATTTTCACTCAGAGATTCGATATTGGAAATAGCCAGGAGGCCAATGGAATCTATTAGGAACTTAGTTTTATTGAAATTCTCCCACTTATTTTTTTCCATTTATGACAGATGATTACTACGTAAACCATCTCCAATCAACTGAAACAGTTAAGTGTGATAAATAATCATACTGTGTTTAAGTGAGAGATTTCTAGCCTTCACTAAGTGGGCAATGTACCTAACCATTAAAGATTTTCCATCAGAGTGAAACTGGGGTAGTTTCCTGTACGTAAGCATACTGGTGTAAAATAGCACTTTAAATTTTTATGGTCAGAATTTGTGCTATTTTGAATTCACACATTTACTGGATGAATAATTATTGTGTGGGTACCATGTGCCAAGCACTGTACTGGTGTAGGAGATAACAAGATGAATCAGGTAGAGACTTCTTCATCCTCAGGGATCTTAGGATTTATTTGTGGAGGCAACATGTAAACACATACAGTAATAATCACAGATTCTAACAAATGTCAAGAAGAAATAGAAGAAAGCAGAGTGATTTGGTGGAGATGGATGGGGTGCTACTTTAGACAGCATGTTAAAATAGAGAAAGTTGCTTAGAAGCAATAACATTAAGCTGAGACTTGAGGGGTGAGAAGGAAAAGCATTCCCTGCAGGGGGAACAGCAAATATAAAGGCCTGGAGGTGGAACCTATTCTGGCATGTTTAAGAAACAAAGGTGTGTATGAATGAGATGGATAATAGGATAAGATAAAGGCAGATGGAGAGTCAGTTGAGCATGGTAAACAAGCATTTTCTTCAAATACCATAGGAAGCAGGGTGACAAATGTGTCGAGCTCACTGTGTACTCTGTCAAAATAACGGGAAGGGACAACATCAGTGGAAGGAGGGAGACCAGTGAAGAAGGTGTCATGATTTTCCAAAGAAAAAGGTTTATGGTATTTTGAACTTGAGGGCAATGTCCGATGATGGCAATGAAGATAGAGCTAAGCAGACATACGTGAGGCACACTATGGAAGGGAAAGCTGATGCAAAGACCATCACTTGGACAGAAGTGTGCCGAAGGAGATATTGTAAAGAAGGAAATCTAGCAGGCAAACTCTCCAGCCTTCTCACTGTGTTGACCCGTCTCCTGCTCATGTGCATGTAATGATTCCTAGGAAATGATTGCTCCTTACCTTTTTGGGGAGAATGGTTTTATGTTACCTTTTGTTTGTGCTTTATGGAGAAAGTGATATGGCCCAGTAATAGTATTCACTAATCAGGAATTCCCAGCAGTGCTAGAGGAGGTCCCTTGGAACTACTTATTTCTGATTCCCAAATAGCTATCATTTCTGATTAACATGCATCTCTAATAAAAGTAAGTAGTTTATGAAATTAACTGGATTAATTTCAGTTATTTTTTTTCTAAGAATTCTCAGCCTTTTAGAAATAAGGCCAGGAGATCATAAAAGTAGACAAACAGTAAACAGGCATGTTCAAGAACAGAATTACTTACCTTCTCTTTACTGCATTCTATTATGTCCATTCTAAGGATGCTAGAGCCTGAGCTCAGCCTCTAGTGTGCAGAAAGCTTGTTTTTCTTCGGCTCCATGCCCAGAATTTCATTACTTCCATCAATCTGAATTCACTTCTGCCACTTATTTATTGCCCAGTCTGCTTGCATTGCCAACTGAAGTCTCAGTAGATCATTTTTTCATATCTTCATTTACTTAAGTGACATAAAAATTAACCTCCTGTTAAAAGACCTTTTTTTTCTCTTCTTGAAATGAGGGCATAAATTGATTTTTTTTCCTCATGCAAAACAAAGACTTGAAAACCTTAATGTGAGTGTTTTACAGCCTGCATATGCCCCATACCAATAAATTTTCACATATTACTTTGCCTCTTTAGTTGAATCTGCTGCAAGGAACATTTAAGAATCTTAAAAGGGACACATAGCTGTTGAAAGACTACATAGAGGAAGAAAGAGTGCTGTGATATCAGAGTTCATTTTCTATGACCCTGCAGTGAAATGTCTTCCATCTGTGAAGTGATGGAAGAATTAAGCTCTATTGTTCTTCCCCTTAATGTCTCCATTTGCAGAGAATTTTAGTTTGGTCTAATTTTTATATTGTGCACACTTTACATGTGAATTTAAACAGGAGCAATTGTTAGGGACAATAGAATTTGAATATCAAACATCAGTCCTGGTGAATTGCAATGGATCTTCTCTGATAGCACATCTGATGAATACAAACCAGCAACACCCCCATACACACCAACTCCACATTTTTGTCAGCCTTTCTTTACATTTATTAAGTAGACTGGTTCCCCCAAATGAAAATCAAATCTAAATTTAAAGCAGGTCATAACACTGCTTCTCATTCAAACACCCATTTTGCATAGCCATTTTCTCTTTCTTTCTTTCTTTCTTTCTTTCTTTCTTTCTTTCTTTCTTTCTTTCTTTCTTTCTTTCTTTCCAATGTGGTGAAATGCAATTAGATAAAAATGTGGGAAGAATGCTAATTTTAAAGAAAAAAGAAGTTAACTATGGCTGTGATTCCAGGATGATGATAAGACACAACCAGGACATGATCCCAGCTTCTGGCGCCCTTCGTTGCTGCAGGTGGCCACCACATAGGTATTGCACATGCACGAGTGCACATTTTGAAAAAATGCTGAGGATGTCCTTTTTGTTGTCTGCAGCACCACATGGGCCTTCTTTCACAATCGGGAAAGCTATATGGCTCCTCTGGGGCCTAGTGTTCAACAACTCTGTGCCTGTCCAGAATCCCAAAGGCACAACCAGCAAGATCATGGTGTCGGTGTGGGCCTTCTTTGCCGTCATTTTCCTGGCCAGCTACACGGCCAATCTGGCTGCTTTCATGATCCAGGAGGAGTTTGTGGACCAAGTGACTGGTCTCAGTGACAAAAAGGTAAGGTCATCTCACTTTCCTCTTGGGCTGGGGCTCGATCTTAGCTGCTGTCTTTAGAAAACAAGTGGTTCAGGCACTTGTCCCAACCCATCATCAGCTCTAAAGCTTAAAGCGAGCAGATTTTTTTTTCTTAATTCAGACTGGAATATTTCTAAATAAAGTTAGGAACAGAACTTAAGCTTAGTTCTCCTAAGTCTTAAAGATGCTGAATTTAATTTGGAAGCATAATTTCCCCCACGTGGTCATTCGTCACATTTATTCAGCCTCTCTGAGGATGCCGTGACTGACGCTCAATGACTCACTGTAGCTCATGCCTCCCAGCAGAGTGTGAGGCTGAGTAGGGCTGGGGTCTAAACAAGGAGAAACTTTGAGTGCAGGGTCATAGATTCTCCTAGCTCTGTGATCTGTCTCTCATATGCTTCATGTTCTACATAAACAAAGTAGCATCTCCAAGTGCTACTCAGACAGAATTATCACATGGCTGCTCTTCCCTGTGCAGCCAAGCCAGCCCCATCTTCCCACTTCCAACTCCACTGAGATTCCTCTAAGGAACAGGAAAGGTACAGACAGGTTTCTTGCCTCCCTGGGTTCCTTTTCCTTAGACTCATTTTCCCCTCAGGAAGATGGGTGGATAGCACCTGCTCTCTCCATTCTCCACCAAATCGAAGTGAGGGTTGTGGGGCTTGAGTGACTATTCAGAAATGTACAGAGAGGAAAAGAGAGGTAAACTGGGTGCATTCTCCTATTGAAATTTTAATTCAAGAAACAAATTCTGACTCGCTGAGCTCAGCAGTGCTGAGACTGCAGCACGGCAGAGATTTTCTCTTTCCTGGGTGTGAGGATAATTTGTGTCTTTATAAAACCTCCCTGTCCTATCTTGTTGACATAAGTCTGCATGTACTCTTTTGGCATTCATCAACAAAGTGCTGAATAGAAAATCAGCCCACGAAAAGCCTTTACAGCTTACCAATGGTGTACTCTGTGTGAAAGAGGTGCAAAGAGGTTCAAAAGAGATGATGAGAGGCTGGGTTGCAAATGGAGTCATCCTTACAGCAGCACCTGTGAGAGGCTGGTTTCTCTCAGGGGCCTTCCCACCAGGCTGAAGTAGGTGCTTCTGTACTTCCACCACACATGAAGCCCTTTCTTATCCAATCCCCTCCCTTCCCCATCAAAGCTCCCTCGCCCTTCTCTAATGCTCCAAGTTCTTTTCTACTTCAGTTAGCTTGTGCTGTATTCTCTGCCTAAATGTTTTGCTTACAATCTTCTGACAGTTGGCTCCTCCTTGAATTTCAGGTATTGGGGAAAGTATTAACCCCTCTGAGAAGTTTTTCCTGGGTACTGGAGTGAGCTTGGAAGACTGAGCTCATGCTCCTGACAAACTTAAATTTTAGTGGGGAGAAATAAACAATAGATTTTCAAACATCAGAGAGGAAGAAAATGTCAGGCAAGGATAAATGTCAGAAAGGAAATAAAACTGAGATGATGAAAACTAGAAAGGGGGGAGAAGGGGTATGAGGTGTGATTAATAAAGTGGTGAATGTTTAAATTTAAAAAAAGAGTGTAAAAGACACATTATTATTTATCCCCCTCAAAATGCCCCCCCCATACACTTCAAACATACTTATCTCATCCTCCTTGCCACTTTCTGAAGCAGTTCTGAGAGTCTTGTTTTGTGAGTATCTTTAGTTGTGCTACTATAGCTGTTTCAACATCCTGAATTGATTCAAAATGCTTCCCTTTCATGATCACTTCGACTTGGGGGAAGAAATCATATGGTGCCAGATCTGGTGAATAAAGTGGATAAAGGCACACCACACCACAGTACTTTTACAAGCCTGCCTTTTTGTTGAGTAGCACTCATCAGCACATTCATCATTTATCTGATCACGTCTTGTAGAGACATGGAAAAAGACTTTCAGAACTACTTCAGGAAGTGGCAAGAATGATGGAATAAGTGTGTTCCAAGTGAAGGGGAGTATTTAAGGGGGATTAATAGCAATGTGTCTTTTGGTATAATAAATTTTAAAATTTAAACATTTACCACATATTTTGGTCAAATTACATATATACTTTTCTTTTTTTATGTTAAGGTCTTAGCTTGCACCAGTCAGCCACTATACTGAGTGCTTTACATGTCTTTCTTTCTTTCTTTTTTTCTTTCTTTTTTTCTTCCTTTCTTTCTTTCTTTCTTTCTTTCTTTCTTTCTTTCTTTCTTTCTTTCTGGTGCATGCTTTTAGTACATGCACATAATACAGCTTGATTCTTTTTTTAATCCCCTTCCCCTTCCCTCCCACCTCCTTTCTTCCTCTAAATCCCTTCTCCCCAGATTGTAGCAGGAAACAGAAACACCAAATTTTCACTCAGGATTTGGTGGCAGATTTATTTACGTGGAAAGGCACTGACCTCAAAAACAAATGTCAGGCCCTGATCTTTGGTAGTTTGGGGGTTATATAGGATAAGCAAGCAGGAAGTACACAAGCAGAATATTTGGCAGTTATTGATTGGTTACATCTTATGTCATTACTACTGACTGGCCCAAATGAAAACTACACATATGTTGCAAGAATTTAAGTTCAAACTCTGGGCAAGCTCGGAGTTAGGGAAAGCATACAGTTTCACGGTGTGGGCAAGCTCAGAGTTGCAGGAAGCAAGTGCTTGAGATAACATATGAGTTCAAGGTCAGTTAGATAAGGAAAATATGTACCTGGCATTGGCGAGAGACAGAAAGACAAATTTGTTCAAGGGAGTGGCTACTTGCAGGAAATTTTAACTCTAAAAGGTTAACTCTCCATTTTCCTCTTCAAGATAAGATGAATAATATCAACCAGAATGAAAATGTATATACTTTTCATGGAGTTCACTGACCCTTAGGTGGTGCTCAGAGCTTACTTATTGGTTGAGTGAATAAATGCACAGTGTATTGCACACTGAGCACCCTCACTTGGATCTCCTGGGATTCTTTTTCCAGCCCTCTGTGCCCAGCCCCTGCTTTAAATGTTTCGCAGACAAAGACTCATACCAGTAATCTTCAGAGGGTTATTATCTTTGAACACTGGAAAGGTCAACCCCCTGGATTTAAGTTCTGCCTGTCCTGGGTGTCACCTGAACCAGTGTCATGAACATAAAAGCCCAGCTTCCCTCTTGCTTTTAAAACAAGACAAACACTGCAGCACAGGAGTTCCACTCTCCTGTGTGTTCCAAACAACATTGTGTAGGTTTCTAACCAACTTAGATCTGTAGGCCCTGGCCACTTCTGCCCCCGTGCAAACCATGGTAACCAGCTCAGTGCAGAGGCACCAGAGCCCACCACCAGATACCCATAGCCAGCACTGGCTAGAAAAAACAAATAGCCTTTTGGCAGCTCCAGGTTGTGGGCAGACCCACAGAAGTTGTTTGGGCTGAGTTCCACTCACATGCTCATTCCAGACAACATTGCTTAGGTCCCTAACCAGTTTAGATCCACAGGCCCTGGCCAGCTCCACTCCTGTGCAAACTCTGGGGGCCCTTGTGGACTGGTAACAGCTCAGTGCAGAGGGACAGGTGCCCACCATCAGATGCCCGTAGCCAGCACTGGCCAGAAAAGTTGAACAGTCTCACTTTGGAGAACTTGTGACCAGTGCCAGAAGTGACTGGGACCACGCTACCCATGTGTGTGGAAGAAATCAGGAATATGCCAAGATGAAGAGGGAGAGGGCAGTCTCTGGCATCCAACTCAAGTAGCACAAGTCCAGGAGAGGTAAGTACAGAGGAGATCAAGAGTCGCACATCTGAAATGTCTGAAGTGATGTCAACTGAAGTGAAGAAACAACTTCATGAAGCTATAAGAGAAATTAGAACAGAAATTCTATCCCAGGTAAAAGAAGAAATGAAAAACATAATAAAAGAATTACTAAGCATCTCTAAAGAAGACACAGATAAAAAAATAGAGGAGCATAGGAAAATGAGGGAAACCATGAATGAACAATATAAGAGAGACTTAGAATTCATGAAACAGATTCAAAGAGATATCCAGGAAATTAAAAACTCCATTGCAGGCTGGCAAAACCACTTGAAAGAAACTGAAGATAGACTTTCAAACCTTGAAGACAGGTTTGCAGCATTTGATCACGAAAGGAAAGATCTCTTAAAAATAACAAGAAATCAGGAAGTAACAATTCAACGGCTGCAAAACAATTCAAAGAAACATAACTTAAGAATCAAAAATGGGAGTGAAAAAGCAGGGGTCAAGACAAATGACATCAGGACCCTATTTACAGAAATAATTTCTGAGACCTTTCCAAGCATGGAAAAAGAAAGTGACATTCAAATTAAGTGAGGCATGTAGAACTCCAGCTAGACATAACCAAAACAAATCTATACCCAGACATATAATAATCAAGATCCCAGAAATTCAACTCAAGAACAGACTATTAAAAGCTGTTAGAGAAAAGAAACAGATCACCTATACAGGAAAACCCATCAGAATCACAGCAGACTTCTCAACACAAACCATCAAGTCAAGAAGAGGCTGGAGTGAAGTATTGCAAGCCTGAAAGAAAACAACTTCCAACCCAGACTGATGTACCTTGCAAAACTTTCTTTCAAAGTTAATGGAGAAACAAGATACTTCCATGACAAAGAACAACTCAAGGAATTCATGACCACCAAACCAACCCTACACAGAATACCAAAGGACATTATAGAGAGAGGTAAAAAAGACCATGGTCTCAGGAACAGTGGCAGAGGGGGACCATCAAGTGGGGCCAGTTGATTGAATGGAGAGGAAAAATAGGGAGCCAATGGCAGGAAAATAGCACGGCAGAGACAATGCAGTGCAAGAGGGCCTCAATGCACCAATAGAAAGAAACACAGCAGGGTGGATCAGGAGACAGGATCCATCAATATGCTCTATACA
>RJWT010025524.1:0-16111 GCA_004365215.1 Cuniculus paca | reverse complement strand
TAATCCTGAACACAGGACTTCCTGGATCTTTGAACTTTTGCTCTAGCTAGAGCTTTACATTATAAGAAGAAAGGAGCAAATGAGCCAGGTGAAGTGCAGCCACCAGGTTAAGGCTATCTTCAATGGGAATGCCTATCCATATGTATTTTGGAAGAGTAAGACTCAGCATATCTTCACTTCCCCTATCCGTTAGCACTGTTTGTGAATCTTGTCATTATTGTTGATGTTGACTTTTTATGATACAGTATTTCCAGAAATCACTTTGTTTAGGAGGCTGGGTATCAGAATTTTTGTTTGGTCAACTGTTTTGTTTTGTTTTGAGACGAGGTCTGTCTATGTCATTCAGGATGGCCTTGAACTCACTATGTAATCCAGATTGACCTTGAACTTTCAGCAATCCTGCCTCAGCCTTACAAGTGCTGGGATTACAGAGTGGGCCACCACTCCCAGCTTCTTGGTCAACTTTTAATGGGTACTTAGGTGCCAGATTTTAAGCTAGAGTGCCCCTATTCACTGGTTTTCAAAAATACTCATACTAAGAGCCAATGGGAGGATAAAGGCTTTCAGATAGAATGTTGACACAGATAGACTTACTGACTTACTGCCACTGTTATTACCCTGGTAACCATCCATAGTTTCCAAAATCAGACCCCAGGGACTGGCTTTTCTCCTTGATTTAACTGTTTGTGCCCCACCTTATGTACCACACACACACACACACACACACATAACTGTCGCTACTCCACGGGATTCTTGATATGCTGTTGATAGGACATTGCATTTTTCAACATGCAAAAATTTTTTGAGCAGCATGGGTTGGTCTCTTGGCTTTAACTGAGAAGATCCCAAAGTACTATTTCTCTGTGTGATGTTTCAACAGATGTTATTTTAGATTGCTAAGAGTATTGTAAAAAAAGATAGTTTTAGATGTAATGGCCCACCTGGAGCCATGGAGTAGAGGTTTATTAATTTTTTACATTAACACAATCTACTCAGCTCATAGACTGTCTTCCCTTTGGAAAAATCTGCAAGATGTAGTCATATACCTCAGAACACTATCCACCAACTGCTCTAAACAAAAGTTTTTAAATTATATGAAAATGAATCATTTTAAAAGTTAAATTTTGGTGCTCATAAAAACAAAGAACTCCTTAAAAAATCCATACTCTGTGTAGATTGAGATATACATTGAGATGCATATTTTTCACACCTACCTAAAAAGATGCTACAATAATAAAATAGTACCATGTATTTACTTAGCACTTCAGATTTCCAAGTGGCACCACTATCGCATTATCATATTGCACATTCTACCACTAAGCTTAGCAGACACTGTGCTGCTAAAATGCCATAAAATGTATTATGCTCTAAGTGGGTATATTTAGGTAAATTACTCATGGTCTCGACTGCAGAGTATCAAAGGGACTCACAATTCTCACCTTTTAGTAACTAGGAAGACTTGGAAGATCAATGGAAGAGGTGTGTACGTTGGCTAGACATTTTTTCTCTACTTTTCAGCAGAAGCAATAATGAATTTTCTCAGTATTTATATGAGCTTCTCTTGCTCCTATAAAGTGGGAGAGCCAGATGGGAGAGGAAAAGTAGATCCAAAATTAACACACCTGTTTTTCCTCTATGTTTGGTCAGAGAAATACAACAGAAAAAAAAGCACCAGTAAACACATCTCTCTTAATAAATACGATTTTTCTAATCACAGAACAAAACCTGAACAAGCTCTTACTATAGGGATAGTATGTATCAGTAAGCATATTACCCAGAATGTAGGAGCATGTTAGTTGTACTCACTGACACCAGCAAGTTAAAGCAAAAGAAAGTTATTTCCGCTCACTGTTTTGGTGCATGCTGAGCTGGCTCCGAGGCAGGAATAGCACAATGAAAAGGACCTGGCAGACCAAAAGCTGTTTATTTTATGGAAGCCAGGAAAGCAGAGAGAGAAAAGAGGAGCGGAGGAGGGAATGACTCCCTTCCAAGTCACACCTCTTGTGACCTACCTGTTTCAACCAGGCTCCCTTCCTAACAATGCACTGAGCCCTTGAACTCACTGGTGCATGCATACAGGAATGAGTACAGCCTACCGGTGACCCAACCAGCTGCCAAAAGCCCTGCCTCTGAGAGGATCTGGAGAGTATTTTGGGGATATTTCAAATTCAAACCACAACAGCATAGTACTCAATTTCTTAATCTCCCAGGTTTTCTTGCCTCTCCTTCAAATAGGTATGTACATACACACGCATGAGTGTGTTAGAATGAGCAGTGATTTTTTTTCGGGTAAGGCCTGGGTCACTGGTGTCCTTTAGTTCTGTGTTTAAGAGTTCCCATGTGCTTAGCAGCTCCAGGGATAAGATGCTGTGACTTTCTGTTAAAGGCACACACAGGATTGTGGTTGAGATGAAGATCTGAGTGTTAGCATTTTAAGGCAACAAAGTCTATTGGAGCTTTAACAGTGAGTGATTTTTGTTAAATAGCAGACCTCTAAGGGTCGTGACACAGGACAGGATCCTTCAACAGAGAAGAACTTTTGTGATCTCCCTATTGGCAGAATCCATCAGAGCTCTCAATAAATATTTACCTATTGAATAAATAAATGCTTAGTTAATAAATAAATGGACAAATGAATAAATAATAAAAGAAAACAAGGAAAGAACTAGAATACAACTACTTTCCCAGAAAGGCAGGAGCTATATGAAGTTTGAATAGGACAAGCTTGGGCATTAAGGCACCAATAGGTTGAAGAGTTGGGCCTGGATTCATAAGACGACTATGACAAAGGGGAAGGGAACAAGAGTCATCAGATTTTGCTCCTTCATGAGAGTTATTGTTAGCCCTACTAAGTGAAGAATTCTCAGTATAGTCTAGTTTCCAGGCACACACTATCCCATCTCTACCTCGTCCATCAGAGCCATTTACAAAGGAAGGAATCGTCAAGAAATTCCATCAGATTAATATGCTTTCTTGCTTTAAAAACCTCTTTTGAGAGAGTGTTCGTGCTCACCTGCTTCAGGGTACAAGTCCAAAGGACAGATCACAGAAGCTGGGCAGGCAATATTTTTTTCATTTTATCATTTTTTCTTTTCGTTTTTAATAAGTACATTTCATATTTATAGTGCTTCTATATCCATTCATTTCAGGCCTATGAAAAGGGCTGTTTGCTGCCCGCTGAGTGTGAATTATAGGGCTGACATTTAATGGTGCAGCCTCTTTTGCTCAATGCTCTCAACAATTGAGAGATGAATTGAAAGGGAGTGATAGTGCATTGTAAACACCTTGCACAATGGGAACTCACCATTTTGATTTGGTTTTATTTTTTAAATGTAAGGTTTGAAAAAATTCCATGTGGTCTATTGACATTATTCTAAATTGCACTGTTAGAAGAACATTAAGTTTTTCATTTCACACTTTCTGAATCTTAAACACCATTGCTATATAGGGAAATCAGCCATTTTCTGATGATTCATGTGCAGATTTGGGCCAATCAGAAATGACCATAATTATGCCAGCTACCTTTTTCAAGGAAGTTCACTGAGGGGATGGGGAAAAGAAGGCTAAAGAAGAATCATCCTGTGTAAGTGCTCTGTGTAAATTCACAAACCATAAATGTACAAGTAATTTCATAGTACAATGGAAATCTCCCTTGAATAGACTACGATTGTTATAAACCACAAATGCTGATACAGCCATCTGGGGATTGTTTGATAGCGACTAAATGGCAAATCTGTGGGCACATTTATCTTCCTCAACTTTGTCTTGAGGTTAGGACATAAGAAAACAGTCAATGATATCTTTCTATGATTAATTTCCTATGAAAATCATTAAGAATTTGGAACCCCTGATTTTTATCACTAGCTACTAGAAGTTATAAGAGGTGTTCATTTGTTTGAGACCATTTATTTTAAGAAACAAATTCTTACAGGATGATACTGAGTCAGGAATGAGAATAAGGAAAAGCAGGAATTCCATAAAAATGGGGTGAGTAGTGGAACTATTAGAAGTGAGGAATATTTGTATTGATTCATGTGTGGAAAAGAGTCCTGTACCAGTGTCTTATTCTCTCCTACTTCTCCATATTCCCTTTCTCAAGGTCCATGAAATTTTTCATGAACCTGCTCTTAATTTATTTTATTTGTGCATTAATTTTAACCTGGAGTACATTACCATTTTAAATCCTACCACAATGAACAAAGAAATAAAACCAGAGCACAATTATTTTCAATTCAAACATTTCTGTGTCTTTTGTCTCCTATTCAAAGAGTTCCTTGTTGAATTTTTAAACACTAACATTTTCATCTCCTTCAGCCTGATGTAGTCATTTTTGGAAATTTGTGTCCACTGAGATATTTTGTGGTAAGGTTTGATTTGATTACTGCCCCTCTTTCACCTTCAAGGCAAAAAAGGAAGGACTCCAGGCACCTGAGGGACTCTGGCAAGTAAGAGCAAACAAAAGTTCAGGATAGGTCAGGTCCCACAAAAGAAAATTAAATGTATTATCCTCACATAACAAGATTAGCAAATCTTTTGTAAACCTCACCCGCCCTTTCCTTCTTTTTATTCTAATGAGTTTATCTTGCAATAACGATGGTAGAGTTTCATCAGAATTCTGCCGGCAAAGGGGAAATTTCAAACTCCGTTTGTAAATGAGATCTGCACCATAAAACCATAGTCATCCATTATAGAGAAGTAGCTTGTGCCTGATAAAAGGCTGTTTGGGGCAAAGTCAATCAAATGAGCATTATTAGAGCTTGGTATTACACTGTCCGTTAGGTGATGGAGGAGGAACGTAATACAGTTATGGAATGTGATTTTTTTATTCCTCTGTCCCTTTTGGAAGACTAAAGTCTATTCTAACACAAACATCTCAGAGTGACATTCATAATCTTTGTTATAAAAAGAGACTTTCTCCTATTTCTCACCTGTCAAGAGCAGTTAGAACTGTGTAGATTTTTCACAATACACCTAACACTACAAAGGAACAGCTCTCCAGCTCAAATTACAACTCACTGTTGCTAGTTATTAATGAAAGGTATGCTGAGCTCTGTGTTAACTAAATGAAGACTGATGAAGAATGTAACTTTTAGTGTCTCTTGGTCATGATTAAGGATCATAATAATAACAGTGGATTTTCAGTTAATAGGTCATTTAGATACCATCTGATTTAGTAATTTTCTAAGTCTTACTTTCCATTGGAACCCATTTTTTTCAACCAAATATATGGTATCATAATATGCAAAAAGGAATCATCAAAGTATAGGAGTTTTCATTTAGATCAAGGCACAAGAGTTCTCTGTTCCTGCTTGAGAAGAGATTAATGGGTATATCTGAAACTGAATCACACTGAAATAGACCAACCTCTAGGATTTATGGTTTAAGAAATTAACAGGCAAAAACATTAGTAGATCTGAATAGGGCTGCAGAGCTTTCTGATTGCAAGGCAAATATAAAGACCCAGAGTCCTCACTTTAACCCAGACGCTCTCCTGGTGCCCAGGGTTCCTCCATTCAGTTCTGTACAGCACAAGTCACACAGCCAATGTCTCAGGGACAGACTGTTGTGTGGGGAAAAACCAATGTAGAACTGAGGGTCTCACATGCCGAGCACAAAAGGAAGATGTTACCCAGTTTCAAGAAAGCTTGTCATAGCTGGGCATGGTGGCGCACTCCTGTAAACTTGGGAGGCTCAGGCAGGAAGATCGCTGCAAGTTCGAGACCAGCCTGGGCTACAAAGTGAGTTCAAGGCCAGCCTGAACTGCATAGCAAATTCCTGTCTCAAAAACACAAAAATAAAAAAAAAAAACTTTGTCATAAAGAAAATAGAGCTTAGATGTCATTCCTTTACTTTTTGTTTTCCTTCTATAACAAAAATTGGAAAATGAGATATTTTTTGTAATAAATATAATAATTTAATATTCCAATTGAGTAATAATACATTACTATACAAATTAAATCAAACACATTTATAAGCCAAATTAAACCAATAGACACTGCAAATACTAACACTGATTCCAAAATTATGATAGGAACACTAAAATTTATGTCATTTCTGTGGTTAGAATCATGGTTGTTAATTATCTCTATAAACAATCTTTACCAAGCCCTCATCTATTTATTCAGTAAATACTAACTGAGGGTCCACTAATCACTGAGGCCTGCTGTGAGAAAGCTCATCCTCCCAGGCCTTCTGTGGCTCATGTTCCAGTGCTAGACTAATACGCATTCAAGAGATATTTGCAAGCAGGTAAAAGGTGCCAAAATACAAGTGTGTGTTTGGTATCTTGGGGCTACTAGAAATTTAAAAAAAAATGTACTTCATGGCTCTGCTTAGAAAACACATTTCTTGGGGAGTCGTGAAGTATGCACAGGATTTCGATAAACAAGGCAGAGAACATTCTAGGCAGAAAGACCAGTGCACATATATGAAAAGGGGTTGAGGAAACATCCTATCTTGATCAAAGAACTACAAGTTATTTGGCATGGTCACAGGGCATGGAAAATGGTAAGAAGGGAGAAGAGAAGAGTTGGAGCTGGACATGTAGAAAAGAGGTACTCCGTGAAACATTTTGTAAACTGTCCTACAGAGGGGTTTTATTGTGTAGCTCCTGAACCAGTATTTATAGGTTGTGAACTGAGTATTTTCATTCCTGAATGATGATTCAGATAACGTGTATAAATTGGGAGGGATGGAGACTGGAGAAGGGAGGGTGTAGTTTTTTTTTTTTTAATCTCTTTCAGATTTTAATTGATGAGGGCTACAAAAGCAGTTAAAATGAGAAGGATGGAGGCAGGGACTTGAGACTGAATTCACATCATCTGGCTGTTGAGTAGCTAAGAAAGAGGAAATGGAAAATACAGAGGACAGAGACCCAGGTTTCTACCTTGGGAGCCTAAACTGAATAAGGTCCGTTTCACAAAAGGAGAAACCACAGAGGTGGTAGGTGCTGGGACATCCCAAGGAAGCGAAGGAAAGCCGCTGCCTGCACCACCAGGCCTGGGTTGGCCATCTGAGGCTCTGGGTGACCCAGTCCTTGGTCTAAAGAACTCACCACTAAATGTTTTCCTATTTTTTTAGCACAATCTAAATATAAACCAAGACTTTGAAAATCCAAATATCTTAATATGAATGAAGAATATTAGTCTAATTAGAAATAGTCCAGTCATTAAATGATTTCTATGCTAAGAAGCTTAAAATCAACTGAAGAAAATTTAGCATAACTCATATTATTGCTGAAAACAAACAATAGCAAATCCAATAAATGCCTGCCAAACATGACGAATAATATTTCAGCTGGTTTAATGAGCATTGAGCTAGAAGGTCGAGACAAAAGCAAACAAGAATCTCTTTCACTTTGCAAGAATACAAATGTAACATGTTTGGCATTTTATTTTGCATTTGAATATAAAACAGCTAAATTTATTTGATAGTAGAAAGTAAAGGTTAAAGACTTTTTTCTCTTGCTCTAGCCTAGTATAGTATTAAGCCACATTCTCCTCTGATCTATTGTCTTGAAATCTAATCTTTTCCTTTTCCTTCTTGAAAGTGTTACTGGGTAGTCATCTCAGAAACTCATTGGAACTTTTCAGCTAGTGACACAACAATCAGAGAAGGAGGGAGGCACAGAAGGAAAGAGAGAGAGAGAAACTGACCACCTAACTTTTCAAATTAAGACAAACCCAAACCTTCAATATTGTGAGAAATAAACACCATTTCTTCTGATCAACAATCTAACAATTACAGGCACAAAGTGGATCATCGTATAATTGAAAAATGATGTTAGTGAACCCAAAGCATATTTTATAGACAGGTTATTAATTTGTTTTTACATTTACAAAAATCATGCTTTTAAAATCAATGGTTTATATTCAGTGGGGTATGCAAATGAGAAACAAATGCAGGATCTAGTGAACATTTATAGTAAGAGTTTAAGGTGAATAAAGAAGACAGAGAGAAGGAGGAAGACAGGGAAGTAAAAGAGCAAAAGAAGAAAACAACATGGTAACTTTTACTGTGATCGCTAGTTAATTTCTTTCAAGACAATTTATGACTCTTGATAACTAGCACACTCCACTCAACATAAAAAAGTAACATCTAATAATAATAATAATAATTTCCAATGAATGCAGAAGTTCCTGCAGACTCTGATTTAAAATGTGAGTTTTGGAACAGCAGGAATATTACAGATGATATTCGATTTTCCAAGAGGATTATCCATAAAGAATCCTGCAGCTGCACTTATTTACCTCTCTCCATAGCATCATTATGCAGACACAGATACTGAGAAAAACACTGTAACAAAATTTAAGAGACTGCATAATTCCTTATAAATAAACCCACTTTATATATTCACATATATTGTATGCTCTTCAAATGCAAATACTAAATCTTGTTTATCTGTTACTTCTCTCCTTGTGTCTCTGTGTGTAGTCTCTCCTCAAGGTAATAATATATTCAGATTTTCAGTTTTCCTAACATAGGGACAGATTTTGAATGTGTGAGTTAGAAATATTTTAATGAAATGAAAAAACAAAAGAGACTCAGAAAAACCGATACCTTGCCTGGGAATGAGTTAGCATTCAGAGTAGCCCTCAGATGTTCATCCAGGACCTTTGATTTTTCAGTAACTAGTCATTGGTTTGGGAGAAACTTTCTCAAATCTCTCTTCAGAGCCTATGGCCTGAAATCTCCTCAAGTATTTTCATAGCTTTAACATCTCTTTCACCCCTTACACAACTTCCTTAATGTTTGTTTTTACCTCAAGTAAAAAAGGAAAGCTGAAAATAAAGTTTGTAGGATGTCTCAACTATGTATACTGCTGATCTCCAATCTGTGTGTTCCTCCAAGTACTGAATCCACAACAATGATCAAAACATCATCGTTTTCTTTCTTTTCCTGACTTGAGTGGCTTCATCAACTACCTCTTCAGATCATATTGGATCACACATTGATTTTGGCCTTAAATTTTATGGCCCTCTGTGTAAGTCCATTAAATGACCTGCTTCTCTTGTGTTACATATAATCCTAAGGATTATGCATTATGGTAGGATTTAGTCATGTAGGTGTGACACTCTTCTCTCTGCTTTATTCTGCCTGGCTAATCTGTATTTACTCCAGTTGGTAATCTCACTGGGCATTCTGCTTCTTGCTATCATTTTGGTATTGATGCTGTTGTGGCAATTTGCATACAGGTGTCACAAAATCATTCTCCTTTTGCATATTGCTGTCATTGATTTAAGGAATGGTGGAGCAAACTCCCCAGTTCCCCTGAGAGTTCCAGTGTCCTTAGCAGTTCATTTTGTAGCAAGTTGAACAGAGCCTTGTCTCCAATTTTAAACCTTGGGGTTATATTAAATTCGGCATCATACCCAGAGAGACATTTGAATTCCATTGATTGATTTTTGTGTTATATTCTCAGGAGGACTATTGCAAGTTTCCATTTTCAGTTCTGTCTGAGAGAGTTCCGTAGTTCCATGGTAATAATATCAGAACAATTTTGAAACAATTCTTTACTCCATATTCTTAAAAATACCTCAAAGACAAGTCTTTCTGTGAAAACCAAATATTTCTCACAGATAGAAGACACATAAGGGGCACATGTTAGTGGGACTAAGGATTTCAGAAGAACATATGACAACTTCACCTGAGAAAATGCATTCTATTTTAGTCTGTAATACACTCGCTGTAGCTCTTTGGCACTGCTATCAAACAATTCCAAACAAGTAGCCAGTGTTAAAGGTAGTGAGTGAGAGAGGTATAATTTGATGTTTGGTTTCAAGAAATCTTCATCATGGATGGGAAGACAGCATGAAATTTAAAAGATTTAAATAAACATAAGGCAGTAGGTGTTGCATGTGCAAGATCAGACAGTGGTTACAATTGCAGTTTAAAAACACAGAACAAGAGTTAAACTAGGTGGTTCAAACCTTCACAGAAAAGGTGTTACTCATTCTGATTCCCCAATGATAGGTTGGCTCAATTTCATGAGAATGGAGCTGTTTAAGTCTGAGGAATAGTAGTATATCCTAGTCCAACCTCAGAGATAAAAACGATGCTTTGTTTGGTGGATAGAGTATATTGTTTTATATGGGATAGAATGCTCATGAAAAGAAATAGTGGCAAAAACTTTTTAGACAGTTTTTAAAGACTAGCTAAGAATTTTGAATTTTCATTAAGGGAAATGGGGACCAGTGAAATTAACTGGGGAAAGTTCGTCTAGGATTCATGTAACCACAACTTATCATGAGTGGGTAGATGGTTGGTAGTGCTTGGGCAGGTGAATGGGAAACAGATTTCATTAGCATTAAGTTTATTTCATGACTGATTTACAAGTGAGATCCTGAGTGTTCAGATCATAAAGGTAGCAGCATAACCCAGAAGACATACTCCAGGTGCAATTTCTACGCAGTGAGACCAGGGTCATTCTAAACAGTGTAACCCTTGTGCTTTAACCTTCCCATAGGATCCCCAGGCTTTCACCTTAGTTGTCCTCAGTCGGTTTCCAAAGGCACACATATAAATTTGAGGAATTGTTTCATGGGAAGTGAACTGGAGAAATTAATATTTTCTTACTTTTTTCCTTATTAATTCCTTATTTCCAGAGTCTTTGAGGAGTTAGATAAAAGGTATGAAATGTCCTCTGCAGCAAAACATACACTTATAAATAGGATTGTGCTTACAGTTTCAAGAGTTTTCAAATATCTGAAACATATTTGTGGATGCTAATTCAAGAGTCTGGCAAGGTATAACTAAGGCTTTATTAAACTTTCTCATAGGGATGGGAGAGAGGGATTGAAAAGTTTACAAGGGAATAATTCTTATTTTCATTATTAATTGCATGGTTCTTTAGTATTTTTCAATCCTATTCATTAAATACTTACTGAGAATTACCAGACTTCAATCTATAAATAAAATGGCCATCCACCTGATTTGTTCCAGGAAGATGCAGAATTCCAGCTGTTGACCTCAGTAATTCTTCTCAGCACCACTTTCATTTTCAAAAGTGTCCTCTTTTTAACTGTAAATTCTATGATCACTGTAGTCTTAAATTTTTAGTTAAATGTTACCTCAGAGAAAACCTATTTAGTCTGGTCAATGTGCCTTACAAGGCTGTCTGGACTACAGCGTGATTCCCTATTGTATTTTGAGTATAATGCAAGCCTCAGGAGACAGTAGTTCTGACTATGTTTTCACCACACATCCCTTAAGCCTTGGTTTTATTACAGCACAGTAGATACTGAGTTAATATGTGTTATGAATGAGTGAACCATCTAAAATGCTCTCAACTTTTAAAGAAATTGCTTCCATATAGTTATTTGCCATATAGTTATTACCATGTAATTAATTTAAGAACAGACTGTGCCTGGCAGAGGCAAGTTAAATATGAACACATAAATTTTTCTTTTAAAAAATTGAATAGTTCAAGGCAATTATGTTATCAGATATTTAGAAATTTGATTTCAATGTGCCTACATTGTTTTGAAAATAAGTATTTAGTAAAATGTAGAACTGTTACGGTGCTTTCCTTGGATACTAAAGCTTCAACGATGATCTATTTTTGAAATAACCAGGCAAGACATTAGAGTTTCACTTTGGGAATCTCGTGAGGCAGGGATTACATACCCATGACTAAAAGAACTGGTAAGCAGCATTTTAGAACATTGCCAGACCCAAAGTGTCTTTTCTCACTTCCTCCTTTGCATTTGTCAAGATTGTGCTGTATAAAGATGTCACACTTTGGCCAGGTGACCTAGGGTATATGAGCCATATTCTTATTTTACATAGAAATCCATCAAGCTTGGTTATCTTCTTTCCCAGCCTCTAGAAGATTAGGAGCAGAAAGTTGGAAAGAAAGCTGTTAGAGTCAAACAGATTTATGGTAATGGGAGAAATTGAAAAACCACAAAAAGGAAGATGGGGATTCAAACAGCATGATTTCTGAGGCCATTTGGGAAAGAGATAAAGAGCCTTGCACGCCTAGCAGCCCAGGAGGCCTCTCTGTGTTAGACCAACACAGAGTGGTTGTCAGTAATGATGGCCACAGGCTATCAAGGAAAGGTTAAGGTAGGTTTTCTGTGCTCTATTCAATAGGAGCATGTAGTTTATAATCTATATCAGTGAAGCTGGTTTTTTACTCGGGCTCTTTTGGTTGCAGGGGAGGACCCAAATACATCTTGGGGTGTGTGTGTGTGTGTGTGTGTGTGTGTGTTTACACAGCAAGGCTAGAAGTTGGAAGAAAAAAAAGTAAAAAGGCCAGGAACCAAGTCCTATAGCTGGCCACTGTATTTTGTAGGTTTCTGATGCCATTTAAAAAATTTTTTTGTTGTTTTTGTTTTTTGCATGATATCTCTCTTTCTGAGTCAAATAACTCATCATTTTAATCACCATCCCATCTTTGGGCTATTTTCTCTAAACATTTTTTCAGTGTGCATTTCTGTTTCTTTTCTCTGTTTTTTGTTTGTTTGTTTGTTTTTCCTGGAAAGACTGTAAGAAGGAAAAGTGTTGTTTCTAGTTTATCTTGCCACCCTGGCAGTCTCATTGTTCGTTGATTACCCTGTGTTTTGACTGCTCTAAATCAGTTGCCTGCTCCTGTCCCCACTTGCAGATATAAGAGAGAGAGTGAATTTGGTTATCTGGTCTGATTCTCGTAATGCACTAAGCAGAAGGTACAGATAGTTGGTTTCACGAGAACTCAACTGAAGGCATTGCAGATAACTAAACAAACAGAAAAAAATTTAAAACTTTTGAGATTTAGCACAAACTTTAGGTGTCTAAATTTGCTTCAAGTGAAAATATGTTGCATTGATGTTATACAAATCAAACCCTACTCTATTTAAACTTCATGTGAATTCATAGTTCTACTAAAATATTAATATCCTTATGCATTATATGACTTTATTCAATAGTCAATCTTTTTTCACCCTAAATTTTCCAAAAGAATGTCTGCATTTTTCCCTTTCTAAATTACCCAATCATTAGTATATTTCTAGGATACTCTTTGATACTGGAAGAATCGATGTACAGAACTGTGGTCTTCGTTATTGCCTCCTCCTAATCTCCTGCTCAAACTCAACTGAACATCTTAATAAGAAGCATTGCTGGTCCCAGAACTGGGAACTGTGTCGTCACAATATTGCCCATGCTGGATTTTGGAATACGAAACAAAACAAATGCTCAGAACAGAGATTCATGTCACAGCGCATAAAGAAAATTATTGAGGCACAACTCATATCACCCAGTCACAGTGCTCTGACATTATGCAAGGAAATTCTGATTGAGAATACTAGCAAAGCCAGAGCAGAAAACATGAGGCTAGCTTTATTTAAAAAGTTTTTTTCATTATTTCAAGTAAAACTTTCAAAACTTACAATATGGAAAGGCTTTTAAGCTTGAATAACCATCTTTTTTTTTTTCCTTCTTGTATGTGGAAGTGGAGTGGGGATGGAGGATGTATTAATTTTTTTCATTTTTCACCTCTCAGGGACTTTCATTTCTTAGCCAACATTTACTGAACACTTACTATATGTCTTGTACTATTCTCAGCACCTTATAAGAAAGCCCTATGGGAATAGGCACTAATTATCCCATTTTGCAGTTAAGGATACACTGTTACATGGAGGTGTGTAAACTTCAAGATAGCAGTGCTGGTAAGTACAGAAACTAGTATTGCAACTCTGTCATACTTAACTGCTCCATGAAGGTCCCTGGGTATTCCTACAACACAGGGAATTCAAAGCCACAAGCCAGGTCTGATTACGTTTGTGACCACGAGATCCTTGTCGAGCGCTCTCATTTTGTGCATGCAGAGCCATTCCTCGGTGATGAAGACGTGTGCTTTAGAAATAGAGCTGATTAGTGTCAGAGGCAGATCAACTTAAGACAAGAGAAACAGGAGAAGAATTCCTCAATGTAGTAGGTCTTAAGTAAAAAGCTAATGGTCCAGAAGAAAGATAGTTCTCTGCTGTTTTTGTAGGATCAGGGAGGAAAAATAAATGCAAATAAAGAACCAGTAGCACAGAGAGGGAGTTGAAATATGAGATAGTGGATATATATTGAAAAACAGTAATGGAAGTTTCTCTATTTGAAAAACTCAAAAAATATTTAGATGCATCTCTACATCTGTTAGTAATTTAAGTATTAAAACATGAAGGTGAGCGCAAGACTCATGACAGCACCTAATAATTCAATAAAGAAACTTTAACTTTGCCATATATATTAAATTCATAATGGAGTTTAATGGTTAATTCTACAAGAAGAAGAAACCAGAATGAATAAAGCAGGATAAAATGCACTTGAAAACAATTGTACTAATACAAAGTGAATCATTTGAATAGTTTAGTGGTATTTTTAGTTCATATGGGTATTGTATGCCATGTTATTGTGACTAATACCAGTCACCTTGCCATTACAATAGAAATGCAGACAGTAAACCATAGGAATGTTGTGAATCTTCACCAGGATTGGAAATATTATGATCAGAGTTAATGTCAAGGTCCTTAAAAATGTTAGAAATAAATTTAAATGCTACCTTCAGAGCTAAATGTTTGTTCATACTTCCATTGAAAGGCATATAGAAGAATCAATAGCACACTCATAAAGGATAAAAGTAATTACCAATAAATGCAAGCAATAACAATGCAAATAAAAGTATTTTAGACAAGATGAGGTCAAGTTTCTTATATTTTATGTTAAAACAATAAATTGATGGAACTGTACAGTGACCATAGTCAATAGAAATGAAATTAATTTTACAGTGTAATTATTTCTACTAGTGATCACAAAATAAAAATAGCTCATAGTAGAATTGGGAAGAAAAAAATTGCATTCTTGCCAACATATTCTCTGATCTTATGAAATTTATCTTAGATTCCTCATTATGAAAAACATCATTTAAAAGGCTGGGGATTTAGCTCAGTGGCCTAAGCACCTGCTTGGCAATCGTGAGGCCATGAGTTTGATCCTTGGTGCTGCAAAAAAAATAAAAAATAAAAAAAAAAGAAATACACTATTTATGTCACTTGGCTTTATTTTCCTTGTCATCCTCAAGGTGTTTTTGTGAGCACTGCACTAAGTCGTGTTTTTTCTCATTGAGTGAAAGTAGATTTTAATCATTGCTTTCTTGAGCTCTGATGTTTTAAAGTTATCTGTAAAATTACTTTTATGCAAATTTATCAAGGCTATTTTAGAGCTTTTTTATTCCAAAATACTCTACATATGACAAAAACATAGCCAGAAAAATTCCATGTTGCTTTCTTAAAGTTTGGTTTTTACGGTTTAAAGCATATATTCTAAGAAATATAGTTTTCTCTCTGAAGAAATGAGAGAGGGAAAGGGCATCTGCTGCAGGGACACAGAATACTCTGAACATCCTTTCTGATCCTGAGGTAAATGTTGGCATATTTAAGCATGGATCATGAGGTCATTTCCCATTTGTGATTCAGTGACAAGAGAATGAAAGAAATTCTAGAGACCTGTTCTGTAGTCACTAATTCTCCTCCAAGATGCAACAAGTCACCTCATTTCTATAAATACCAATGCTTTTATAGTTGACCTGTGCATCTTCTGAGGTTATGATTATCAGGGATAGAAATGGGTTGAATCAGGTTGAATTTGATGCAATTAAATGAGAAGAAGGATAAACCAACTTATTGTGAGAGTCATAAAAGCAAGACGTTATAGGAAAAACATCTTGTAAATGAAATTCAGTTGGTATTAAACAACACCTTAAATTCAGTTGCTGTATTTTCAAAAAAAGGGGAGGGGGTAGTAATTGGCCTGGCATGAATGTGGAATCTATTCCTGAGACATCAAGATTTTGTATAGTTTAAAAGCTACCGGCCTTTTGATTCAATTACTTTGGTGTGCAGAAATGCATGCTTAATTAATAAAGTCAAGCCATAATCATTTATCTTGTAATGAAAACCTTTTATGGATAGCCACTGATGAAGACCAGACTTTGCCTTTCCAATTGTGCCTGATCGTGGTGTAGGGGCAACCTGCATGATGATTGAGAGATGGGGAGATGCCATGTGCTACATCACTTGGAACTGTCATTAAACATCCACATATCAATTATGTTGCACCAAGGTTTATTAATGATGTACTTATC
>RJWT010025523.1:0-16112 GCA_004365215.1 Cuniculus paca | reverse complement strand
CTGCAGGCTGGTCAGCGTGCCTCCCCACTGGGCACTGGGGAAAGAGGCCCCCAAACAGGAGAGGACACTGGGCTGCTGGACCCTTCCCCTCCAGGACACAGTCCTCTGGAGGCTTGGGCCGCGGTGGCCTCTCCAGGGGCTCAGGACCCTAGACTCAGCCTGGCATTCAAGTGCATTGCTTCGCTGACATCCCACAGGCTACCGGGGAGTAGATGGGCAGCCACAGTGGCCTGTGGCTGGGACCCTTGGGTTTGGCCAAGACTTTGGCCTCTCTCTCCACACTGGCCTTTTGTCCTACAGAAGTTGGGTTGCTGAGCACACAGGGTGACATAAGAGGGATCTGCCTGTCAGTCCCAAGTCAGTAGAACCTGGTCCCATGGGCACTGGGTTGGGCTGAATCTCCAGCACCCAGGTCCCACCTGCCTGCCTCTCTCCACAGCGCCTGATGAAGCACCCACCATCCTCTCAGTGACACCCCACACTACTACCTCCGTGCTGATCCGGTGGCAGGTAGGCTGGGCTGGCAGGATGGGCCCATCTCCCCTAAGGATTCAGACAGACTGTGCTCTGGGGCCTGAAAGCCAACAGACCCCAGTGGGGCTCCCTAGGGCCCCTGGAGCAAACAGAAATGCATGAGAAATCCAGGGGTGTGCACATGATGGAACACTGCATACACATGTGTGCACACACCTATCCTACTCCCCAGAGAATCACATTTGGCAGGTGCCACCACCTGCCCTGCTACAGATGAGGACAGAGATGCAGGAGGGCATGCACGCAGCCCCAGGCCGCACAGCTCTGTGAGTGGCAGGCTCAAGTTTATTAACCCAGGTCTATTGAATTCTTGGGAAGAAAAGTGTTTGGGAATCCAGAGCCCCCTGAGTCTCCGTGAAGCCCAGACCCAGGCTCTGGCCATCCCTGAGAGTGAGAACTCATCATTCAGGTAGAGAAACAAGTTCTTCCTTCTCTCCTCCAGCTGCCCAGTCTCTCATAGCACAGCCTACTCTGAAGGGGGCCTAGAAAATGAGGCTCTGAGGTGCCCTGCTCCTTCACCGCCCTCCCACGCCCTCTGAAGCCCAGCCTGGGCTCAGCCGGTTGCCCACAGGGGTCCCATGGTCACAGGTCCCTGTTCCTGCATCTCAGGAATTAGAGGACAGGCCCCAGCCTGTGGCCCTGTGCTGCCAACACACAGTTCCAGTCAGGACAGTCCCTTAAGTAGAAATGACCTGGACACCAGGGATGCTGGAGTTGACCAAGCTGACCTGGAGAGGGGGCAGGGTGATGCCCTCAATGGCCAGGGAAGCAATTGAGGAGCTCATAAAAGGCTGAATCATTTCTGCAGCTTCTTTTTTTTAAAGAGGTTTCATAAAAGGTAGTTCCCAGCTTCTCCTGAAGCCTGTCCTTCAACGCAGCTATGGACGGGGAAAGAAAGCAAAGGAGAAAACGATGGGCAGGTAGCACAGGCAGATGCATTTGCCCAGTACATGCTGAAGAACAGGGAGAGGGCTTTGCGTGCAGAAAGTGTTGGCCAGGGGACCAGCGGGGATCCCCTGGTCTGGGGAGGCTGGAGATGAAGTGGGGTGGCCGGTTTCTGAGCAAAGCCCGGCTTGTGTGTCGCAAGTTGAGCATCCAAGCCCCATTGCTGCTGTGTGACCACGGCCAAGTGCCTTACCATCTCCGAGCCTGTCTTCTGCTCTATTGAGGAGGATGGCGTGGTACTTCCTGCCCTTCTCGCTTCCCAGGCAACCCTGCAGTGATGCTGCAGCCTTATTGGAAACTCTTTGTGTATTAAAAATGTTCCCTCCTGGTTTTCCTGATTTCTTTTTCTGGTGGTGACTCAGGCACTGCTCTGGGGCCACATGAGGCATGGTGGGGTGAAAGGGGAGAGTGGGGTGACAGCAGTCCAGGGCTGCTCCCTGTATCTTACCCATTTCCCTATAGCCACCAGCCGAGGACAAGGTCAACGGCATCCTCCTGGGCTTCCGCATCCGGTACCGGGAGCTGCTCTACGAAGGATTGAGGGGCTTCACTCTTCGAGGCATCAACAACCCCGGGGCCAAGTGGGCAGAGCTCACCTGTGAGTGGCACTCACTTTCCTGCTGTGAAGCGCTCGGCTTCCTGGAGCTCCCTAACCTGTGACCCTGCCTGCCTGTGTGTGCCTCTCCCCGTGCCGCTCATGTACTGGCTGAGTATTTACTGAGCACCCTCTGCATGCCCCAGGCTTCCTGGGGACCACCAGTGATCAAACTGAAAGAGTCCCTGCCCTCTTGGCGTAACCCCTAAAGCCTTCGGCTGCTGAGTGGGGCAGGGGTGTCCGGGACAACCCAAAGCCAGGATCAGGGAAGGATTCCTCGGCATTGGCACTAACACAAGCATGGGTCCAGATTCCCCGGGTACAGGGACGAGGCGAGCTCAGCATGTGAGAAGGAGCGGCCTGCACATGAGGGACCAACGGACTCAAAGACCAGGTTTCCCTGAAGGAGGAGCATTTGAGGCTTCTCTCATTCCTCAAGCACTCACTTCTCTGTCTGGGGGCCTGGGTACCCAGTCTGCCTCTATAGGGAAGTAAGCTCAGGGAGCCCCCAAAAACCAAGGGAAGACCCTGGCTGGACTTTTGGGTTAGGACACTTTGGTGGCCTGGGGGTGTTGGCTTGGCCAAGGGGCCTGGGAGACACGGAGCAGGGAAGCTGGTAGGAGGCTGAACCAGAGGGCAGCCCGGGGATGGCATCAAAGGCCCGTTTGGGAGCAGTCGCACTGTGGGCAGTGACTCTGAAAGGCTCTGTGTTTGTTGATGGAGGAGAGTGGGAAACAGGCAGGGAAGAAGGAAGCACAGGATTCAGGTGCCCCTCTCCACCTCACTGCTTCTTCCCATCATCCTCGAAAGGCTCTGTGCCTTGTCTTCGGGCGAGTGTCAGCAGACAACAAAATGATTGAGCCCGTAGCAAAGGTTTATTAATAGAAAAACGTGGAAGTACTTGATCCAACAGTGTATGTTATTTTCTTATATTTATTTTATTTTTTGCCGACATGTGCTGGCAGTTGTGCTTTTATATAGCCAGTGTGTAATACAGTCATATTTCCTGGTAGTAAAATTGTTTCTGGTTCATATGAGGAAATTAATGGCTCCAGTATTTCATGGTGGTTTTCCGGGGCCCTCCACCTTGAGACAAGGGAGTGAGTTGAGACTAGAAGGTCTCTCAGAGTTGTCCCCAGGACTCCGAGGCTCCCAGTGACCACGGGCCAATGCACACCTGGAGGGGGACAGTGGTGTCCTGCAGCTGCCTTTCCCCAGCCGCTACTCCCATCCTGGCCCCCAGCTCAGCACCAGGAATCTGGAAACTTTCTCCCCTGCCTGTTCAGTCACCGGTCCCCTTACCCTATCATTCCGCACCCAGTGGGGGGCTTTCGTGGGGGGCTGTGTGTGCACTAACCACTTCTATCTGCTGTCTCCCTCTCATGCCTCCCACTCCCCCACCCCAGCTCTGTACTCCATGCGGAACCTGAGCCGACCCAGCCTCACGCAGTACGAGCTGGACAGTAAGTCTCCTTGCATGGTGGCCCTGCTGCAGCCCAAGCCTCCTGGGGAACAGGAGTGGGTCCCTGAGGATACCTGCTCCAGCTCAGGGGTGCACTTGACATAGGACTCAAACCCGCCGAGCAGGGGCAATTTCCAGCAAGTCTCCAAGTGTGCCCTCTGTGGGGTGTGTGTGGAAAGGGAGCCCACAGCTTTATAGGGGCCGGGGTGGGGAGGTACAGTGACAGTCAGTCTGCAGTGAGTACTGTTAGGCAATACAGAGGGGCAGGCCAGCTTCTCAGTAGCTGCTCCCCACCTCACCATACCAATGGCACAGCTGTGTCTTCCTGTCCCAGGCATTCCTGCCATAAGTGCTGGGCGGGTCTGCGGGACCAGAGGCGTGTCCCTGTGCAACTCACCCCATCCTTGCTGTATTTCTGAACCCCCAGTGGGTCCTCCGACCGGCCCAGGGCTCAGCTCAAAGGCTTCAGCTCAGGAAGAAGCCACATGAGCTCCAGTCTAAACTACCCACCGCCTTCCCTGCTCAGCCGGCATCCACAGGCCGCACAGATAAGCAGCTATGGCAGCCCCCTCACTGCGCCCTGTCCACGTCTAGCACTTCCAGCAGGAGGAGGAGAGGGAGCCAGCGAGAGAAGGGTAGAGAGGGTGGGGGACTCGGACAGTCAGCATGGAAACATCCAGGGCTACAGGTACAGGAGGCTTTAGCAGAGGAAGGGGCACAGAGGGGCAAGGGGCTGGGTTGGGGGTCAGGTGATGGGAAAGGTCCCAGGCCCTTCCTTCCTCCTTCCAGACAGGTACTCACCAGACAGCATCTCCCGCCTGGGGTGACTGGGTCCCCTTCTTAACCAGCTTCTATCCCCCAGCTTCTTGCAGGGGTACTCACCCAGGCACCCCAAACTTAGTGATGTGTGGGACTTTTTAACCCTGAAATAACATCTGATAGACCCCCTCACTCCAGGGCCAAGCACCCCCCTGAAAAGAGTGGGGGACTAAGAGGGCAGCTCAGAGGTACAGCACGTGTTTAGCATTCGAGAGTCCCTAGGTTCACTCTCCAGAACCCAAATAAATTAAATTAAATTAAATTAAATAAGAGCTGGTTAATGGGGACAGGCTGGGACAAGGCCGGGAACCCTCGCATCTGCCGTGATAGGAAAGAAGACAGACAGGGAGAGCCGATTGTCCGGCCTGGGATCCCTAGGTCAGTTCACCAGCTGCCCCAACATAATTGCTAATAGTGTCCCTTCAGCCTCAGAAGTGTCCAGCTGGACAACACACTGTATGGTCATCCTAACCCTGGAGTCTAACCACTCGTGTCCAGGTAGGCAGGGTGGGAGGCCAAGTGTCCCTCCAGGGCACCACCTCTGACCTGTCAGCTGCTGACCTCCACACGGGACTGGAGCTGCAGGGCCACCTCGTCCTCCCCCACAGCCTCCAGTTCCACAGGGGGCTCCACCCCAGGGGCCGTGACCTCTGTGTCCCTCCTCCCCTCTCACCCACAGACCTGAACAAGCACAGGCGGTACGAGATCCGGATGAGTGTGTACAATGCTGTGGGCGAGGGACCTCTGAGCCCCCCGCAGGAGGTCTTTGTCGGGGAGGCAGGTGAGTGCTGCCTGCTGGCCTGGTCCCAGGAGTCCAGCCTGGGGAGATAGGAGGTTCAGGTCTCCACCGCACCCCAGCCTCCCCCCAGAGTCTACTCACTCACCATCCTCTGTGCCCCTCAGTGCCCACAGCAGCACCGCGCAACGTCGCTGTCCACGGCGCCACAGCCACCCAGCTGGACGTGACTTGGGAGCCACCCCCCCTGGACAGCCAGAACGGAGACATCCAGGGCTACAAGGTACGGGTGCTGCGGCAGAGTGAAAGGCGCGGAGCGGCTGGGTTGGGTCGTGGCAGGAGGTGCTGTGAGGCTGCCGCCCTGGCTCTCTGCACCCGGTTCACAGAAATCCAGTGCAGCTGAAGTAAAATTGCACTCATCTTCTCCAGGGTCCTAGGAGCAGTCTGGGCTCAGATGCCAGAAACTCTGCGTACCTGAGTTTATAACACCCCCTGAATGCCTGCCCCTTACATAATTTAAGACACCCTGCAAGGGCGCCTCCTAGTGACAGTACTCGCGCCGATTGGATGACTGACTAGCAGAGCACAGCCGGCTCGTTGGAATTCTCTGCTTAAAATTATTTCTAGACTTTCAGTGAAGTCATGTGTTATCATGGGGTGCAGTTCAACTCTCGTATTTATCCAACCCTCTACGATTCTTCAAGTTTTTTGAAAGCTATGGAGAGCTATAGGTTATGGGCTTTGAGGCCCATTATACAGATGAGAAAGCTGAGACCAAGTTCAGGTGCCCTGGCAAGGCCACAAAATAGCAAGTAGCAGAATCTAGACCATCTGGCTCTCCTGCCATGGCTGGGGAGGAGGCTGAGCACACAATCACTAGAGGTTGTATAAGAAAGAAAAAAGAAAAAGCTAGGAAGAAGGAAAAAAAAAAGAGAAAGAGAACGCAGGTGAGGTGTACACACCTGTAGTCTTAGCACTCTGAGAGGCCATGGCAAAAACCGTGAGTTCAAAGCGCTGTCTCAAAATTTAAAAACATTAAAGAGAGCTGGGGGTGTAGCTTAATTTGGAGACCCTGGGCTCAATCCCCAGTACCACAAGAAACAGAAACAAAGAAAAGAAAGAAAAAGGCGCTTGTCGTGCTGTCTGGAGCACAGTCCCTGGCCCAAGCCAGTGTCCCTGGGACTCTGATTCATGATGCATTCTGGATGTTATTCCAGAAAACAGGCCTAGTGCAATGGCCGCAGGGGTGGATGTAACAGCGCGGGGACCTGTGGAAACTGAGTCAGCAAAGGCGAAGCACATGCAGTTAGGACAGTTAGCCCTGGCAAAGGCAGGATCTGGTGCAGGAGCATCTTTCATCTGGGGTGCAAAGGAGGGAAGGAGGCGGCACCTTGCCAAGGAGGCTCTGAAGATGGATGGCACCCTCAAGACTTTCCCAGGAGTGCCAGCTGGGAAAACTAAATATTGCACCCCTAGCATATGCCTCCCAAGGGAGGGAAGATGCCGGGCGGAGCCTGCAATGATTTGGCAGCCTCCAGACTGTCGAGGTTTGAAAGTTGCAAGTTAATATGCAGATCTAGGAAATGTGTGGGTGCACAGGAACCATGCAGAACAGAGATGGCTATGAGATCCAGAAAACATCGTCTGTACAGAGCCGTGGCGGGGGATGCGCACCAGGGAAGAAGAACCGCCCTCTTAGCCGTGTGTTAACATCAGCACTCACCCTCATGGATGCCTGTTGTGTGTTATGTCATCAGGCAGTGAACCCCGCTAAATAAAGTAGCCCCGCCTTCTGGTCTGGCTGAGCTGCAGTGTGCCAGGGGAGGCGCTATACTCAATCCCAGAGAGGCTGAATGACCACCTCTCGATTGTTCAATGACACGTTTTTTGAGCAGTTGTTTTGTGCCCTCCACTAGTTGCCATGCTGGGAATAAAGCAGTGAGCAAAGAGACCACATGAGCATAAATTTTAGGGGGAAAATTAACAATTTACAGAGTAAGTCATACTGCCAGATTGTGTGGTAAATGAAGCAGGTGAGCAGAGAGCTGGATGCAGGCTTGAAATTTTAAATAGAGTTGTTAGAAAAGGGCTAGAGGAGAGGGTGATATTTGAGCAAAAACCTAAATAAATACAGAGCATGAATCATGTGAATCCAAAAGAACATTCCAGAAAGGGGGAAAAGAAGAGCAAAGGTCAGTGTTTTCAAATATAGACAAGCCAGCAAAAAGCCTCAGCTCATCCTGGGGAAGGATGATGGGAAGGCAGAGGGCTCCCAGAGCCCTCAGGGGCTTTGGCTGTACTCCCAGGGAGAGCTTGGGTGGAGGAGAGACACCAAGGAAGACTTGGTCTTCCAGGGGATCACCCTGGTTGCTGTGCTGCCTTTAGCCTGAAATGGGGAAATCGCAGAAAGCCGAGGCGACTGAGTCTCAACCTTAGCTGCCAGAAGTGGTTCAAACAGCAGAGAGAAGCGGTCGCTCTCCAGAGACAGGTTAAAGGACAGCTCCGGAGTCAAGAAGCCACAGGAAGTGGGGCTGCCAGTTTTGAGGCAAGAAGAGGAGGAGGAAACCAGGGCAGAGCTGACTCCCTGTGTGGGTGTCCTGGAGCTCAGTACAGAGCTGGAGCTGCGACCGGAGGTCAGGAGGGAAGTTCTCGGTGAGAACCGTGGGCTGTGGAGCCCTCGGCAGGTAGACACCTCAAGGAACCACGGGAGTAGATAGACAGACAGTGAGAGGAGTCTGCAACCTGAGCCTTGGGACCAAGACAAGTGCATGGTGATGGTGACTCAGCTTCCCAGGAAAGACTGTGCTTCTGGAAGTAGGGAAGAGTTGAATGCCAACTCCTAGGAGGGATGGGGTGGGAGGCAACCTGGGAAGCAATTATGCTGGGTGGTCAAAGAAATTTACAACCAATCTAGTGTTGCAGGCCTTGACTGGCTCTAATTAAGATTCTAAAATCAGGACAAGAAAATTCACTTTAACGGGGGAATGCCAAACTGTAGCCCACTGACCTAACTGGCCTTCCATCTCTTTATAAAGTTTTTTGGAGACACACTCATGCTTGTTTATGAGTTACCCATGGCTGCTTTTGCACAAGGGTAGAGTTGAGCTGGGTGTGGTGGCACACACCTGTAATCTCAGCTACTCAGGAGGCGGAGGCAGGAGGATCACAAGTTGAAGGTCAGCCTGGGCAACTTGGCAAGACCCTTGTTTCGAAAATAAAAAAAGGCTGAAGATATAGCTCAGTGACAGAGTGCCCCAGGTTCAATCCCCAGTACCACAAAAGGGACAGAGTTGAGTAGGTGCAACAGAGACTTTGGGGCTAAGATGTTAACCTAAATTTATGCAAAGCCTAAGATGTTAACTGTCTACCCCTTTTTTAGAGAAAGTTTGCAAAGCCGTGGGTATTGCATTAGTAATGTGGAGTTCAACGGAGCTTGCTGGGGAGGTGGTACTGGGAAATGCATGGAGCAGATTCAATAGAAAAGACATACAATCAGAGGGGTGTTTTAGGATGGGAGAAATCACAATTTATTTCTGCACTGATGGGAACAATACTGGGCAAAGGGAAAGTTTGGTGATGTGGGGAAGAGAGGGAACTATGGTAGAGCAATAAGTTGGAGTAGGCAAGGAAAGTACAATTTAGCACACAAATTCAGGGTGGCCTTAAGGGGAGTGACCAGTTCAGCCACTGTGGCAAGAGGGAGGCAGCAGGTGTGGGCAGGGGGACAGGAGGTGATAGAGTCTCAGTGGATTGCTTCTGTTTCCCAGTGCGAATCCTTGCTGGGAATGAAGTTGAGGGGAAAAGCGAGAGGTAAGAGAATGCAGGAAATAACCACACAGTCCTCTTCCTTATCTGTTGCTTCCTCAGCCACGTATTCAGCCAAATGAGGATCAAAACTATTCACTGAAAAAGAAGTTGTGTCTGCACTGAACATGTTCTTGTTATCCCTTAAACATACAGCATGACAACTATTTACAGAGCATTTACATTGCATGAGTGACTATTAGTCATCCAGAGATGAGCTAAAGTCTGTGGGAGGTTCGCACAAGTTCTGTGCAGATACTATGCCCTTTGATACAAGGACCTGAGCATCCTTGGATTTTGATAGCCATGGGACCCTTGGAACCTCTCTCCCAAGGACACAGGAGGGTGGCTGTGTGTGGTTGTACAGTGTGTGGACAAGAGCAATGTGACACACTTGCCCCCCACTCTGGGCTGTGTTCGTGAATGTAGAGCCTGATTCTCCCCCTGGCCATGGGCAGATTCCACTGGTGTGCGAGCTCAACCCATTGTGTAAGATGGAGCAAGACAGGACAGGAACACAGCAAAGGGCACAGTCAGCAGAGTGAGGTGACAAGCTACAGAATAGTAGGAACTATTTGCAAGCTGTGCATCTGATGAAGAGTCAACAGCCAAAACACACAAGAAGCTGGTAAAACTCGGTAGTGAGAAAACAGCCCAATGTAAAAGGACCCAAATGGACAAAGGACCAGAATGGACATTTCTCAAAGGAAAATGAATAAATGGCCAGCAGATGCTCAGTGTTACTCATTGGGGAAATGCAAATCAAAACCACAATGACGTATCGCCTCATGCCTATGAGGAAGGCTGTTACCACAACTCCAAAAGATAATAAGTGACACGGAAAAACTGGAACCCTTGTATGCTTTGGCAGGAACATAGAATGACACAGCCACCATGGAAAACTATATGGAAGGTCCTCAAAGCAATAAAAACAGAATTACCCTAAGATCTGGTCTCCTCGCTTCCGGGTGCTTCTACAGAAGTGTTGAAAAGTTTGCACTTCTGTGTTCATTGCAGCATAATCCGCCATAGCCAAGACACAGAAACAGCCTGGATGTTTTGTTGATGTCCGAATGGATAAAGACATCATCCGGCGTATGTGCGTGCACAAGAGAATATTGTTCAGCCTTAAAAACGAGGAAAAGCCTGATATCCGCAACACGAGCCAGGAAGACGTCGTGTTAAGTGAAATAAGCCCAATACAAAAAGACAAATATTGTGTGATCTCATGGATACATAGAATCTAGAATCATCAAAATCAGTGGGGCAGGAAACAAAATAGAACAGTGAAACTCAGAGCAGAGAGTAGGGGGTGGCTGGGGAAAATGGGGACACTCGCTCAAAGGGTGCCAAGTTTCAGTTACACAAGCTGGGTAAGTTTGGGACTCTAATGGTGACAGTAGGTCACGATACTGTGCTGTCCACTAAAGCTAGCTAAGAGGACAAATCACCTGTCCCTTCTTGCCCAGATAAAGGGTAACTCAGAAGTCATGGATGTGTTCATTCCCTTGAGCGTGGTGATCCATTCACACCAACTTGTGGACCTTAAATATATGCAATTTTTATTTGTCGGCTAGGCCTCAGTAAAGCTGTGGTTATTTGTTGATTATACCTCAGTAAAGCTAAAAATAGAAAAGGGCAAGGAATTGAGAATAGTAGAAGGAAAGTGGTGATTGTAATCGTACACGCCTACACCAGCCCCTGTCTCCCCAAGGCATTTATTCCTCTAGCAAATGTTTAGTAAGCACCAGTGATGTGCCAGGTATAGCTCTAGATGCCTGGGACACGAGTACCATACAGACCAGGGTGAGTGGGCATCCTCGTGGATTCCTGGTTACCTGTTGGGTAGTGTTCACATAAGTCCCTCTTACTGTAAATTGGCGTCTGGCAAAAGACCGCTGACTTGGACGCACACTCTTGCCACGGGCACCTTGTTTGTATATATGCCACCCTTGGTCCTGCACCCTGACATGCCCTGCCTGAGAGCATGACTCTGGCCCTGACCCACTTTGCCCCATGCTGCCACTTTCCTCTCTCCAGTGATGATCACTTATAGACACGGTGTAAACACATCCTAAGCACGCTCTTTCTTTCAGTGCCTTTTCCAGACCTCAGGCTTTCTTTCAATTGTCACCATCCCTTTGGTTGATGCCTTTACAGCAGATTTCCTCAGAAGAGCTATGCAGGCATAATGGCCTATGCCTGTGATCCCAGCACTCTGGAAGGTTGAGGCAGAAGGACTGTAAGTTTGAGCCCAGCCTAGGTGACTGAGGGACTCAGCAAGACCCTGTCTCAAGATTTGAAAAGGGCTGGGGGTGTGAGTTCAGTGGGAAGACCCTGAGTTCAATCTTCAGTACCAGGAAGAAAAAAATCCTTGTCTCCGATTCCTCCCTTCTCATTCCCTGTTGAACCTACGCCATGTAGCTTGCTGTCCCCAAAGGCGCTTCTCTTCAATGCTGCTGATAATTCCATCACTGCTGGGCAGTGTCCAAATGGCATGTCTTGTCCCGCAGCATTGAACATGGTGCCTCACTTCCTCCTCCTGGGATGCTCGCTGCCCTTGCTGCCCTGGCTAGCTGGGCCTTGCAGTCTCCTTTGCTATTCTAGCTCCTTTTCCACTCACTGCAAGTCAAAGGCCCCCAAATCAATCCATAGCCTCTGTCTAAGAGAACCCTTCGTTCTCCTGGTGCGTGCTCTCCCAACACCACCTATGTGCAGATGACTTGCAGATGTCTGACATGGCCCTGACTTTTACCCTGAACACTGAATGCAACAGGAACCCTGTGGACCGCCACATCTCCAGCACCATGAATGGATGGGCAAGTGGGTGGATTTATGAATGACCACCTCAATGCTCGCTCGTCTGCCCTTCTGAGAACAATCTGCAAAAATTAAAAAAAGGAAAACAGAGCTCTCATGATGACAAGATATCCTAACCACTGCCATTCACACACGAAGGAAAGGGGAGGCACTTTTATGGGGTATTGCTTACTCTCAGTGGCCTAAGAGCTTCCTCTGGAGAAACAGAAATGGAAAAACCAATGGTTTACAGATAATTATTTGGCCAGCAGGTGGCGCCAAATGACCTCCAATCCGCCATGTGGTTCGGGACTTTCAGCTTTCGGCATGGTCTTAGTTCCAAGTTCTAAACTAGTTTAAGAATCTCCCGTGTGTGGCTAACAGGGAGCACTAACCCCTGCTAGCTATGAAATACTTGGAATCACTGCAAAGCGTTTGCTGCATCCCTGGCCTAAAATCTTTTGCAAGTACCCGGTGCCTTCAGAAACTGGTCAAGTCCCTGCGAGGAGCAATGCCACATTCTCCTGTCCTTGTGGCCTCCACCCCTCACTTTGACCCCACTTTATACACAACAAAACTGCAGCTCAGAGAACTCACCTGCCCATGTCACACTGCTGGTAAAGGACACAGCCGGAAACAGGCCCAGACTGCCTGCTCTCTTAGCCCAGGTTGTGTTAGCCTGCAGCTGTTGATGCAGCAGGCCTGGGGGCTGAGACTCTGTCCCTCCCAGTTTGCAGGTGATATGATACAGCTGCTGCACTTACCCCTGGCTCAGATCCCGCAGGATAGAAACAGGGTATCCCTCCAGCGTCTATGCTCTGAGGCCGATGAGTCAGTGCTAAATCCCACAGGCACTACATGCAGCACACAGATGCACAGGGACTGTGCCTTTGTGGCATTTACAGTTTACAGAGGCTGGAGCCTTGGCTGTGAAAAGGAAGGTTCTGGAAGGGTTCCTAGAACAACTAAATACCTCTATACTGTTTCCTGGGTCAGGCAGGGACAGGAGGGAAGCCCCATGTCTTCATCCCCCTCATTCCCATAATCCTCTTTGCTCACAGATTTATTTCTGGGAAGCCCAGCGGCAGAACCTCACCGAGCGAGTGAAGACGCTTTTCCTGGCCGAGAATGGTGTGAAGCTCAAGAACCTGACCGGTTACACTGCCTATATGGTCACCGTGGCGGCATTCAATGCTGCAGGGGATGGACCCCGGAGCACCCCTGTCCGGGGCCAGACGCAGCAAGCAGGTGTGGAAGGGCAACTCTGCCCCCTGGGTGTAGGAGGACCCACCTGGCGCACCGGCTTTGGAGGGAGCCCGAAGCTGCTTTATGTCCTTCAAGCACCAGGGCTTGCTACCTGGGCCCCCATGAGACACCCAACAGAGTGGGCGCTGCAGCCCCCAAAGAGGGGCCTAGGACATGAGTGCATAGAAAAGAAGAGCTGTTCCTGTAGGTTGTGAGGGAGCCCCCAGATCTCTCCTGTCCCCTTCCCCTTGCTCCAGGCAGCAGGCCTTGGGGATGGCCACCGCTCTCCCTGGATGCCTGGCCCCCATCTCCTTTCTGCTGTCTCTTCAGGGGCCTTTGTTCATTCCACCGTTATTGACTGTGCTTGATGCCAGGGACATAACAGAGGGAGACCAATGTGGCCCCCTGTCCCCTTGGAAAGGGCACGGATCATAAGCCAGTAAACACTTGAGTTCCCTGCAGGGGTGCTGAGGGCGAGGATCTGAGGATGGCGGTGTAGGGCCTGGGGCAGGCATGGCTTTGGACAGGTCTGCACAGAGGTCTCTCTAGATGGTGACTTCTGAGCTCGAATTGCACCCGCAGCACAGGAAGCTCGGGGGGCAGGGTGGGGAGCGGGTTCCGGGCAGAGAGCGAAGCAGGTGCAAAGGCCTGGAGGCAGCAGGGAGGAAAGTCAGGGACTTACCAAAAAATGGGGTGAAACTCTGGTCTCCAAGGGCCTGGAGGACTGGGCTTCATGTTAGGTGACCAGCAAAACCACTGGAGAGTTTGAGTTGAGCAACAGGGCCTGATTTATGTGTTGGAAAACAACCACTTTGAGGGCTGGGGGTTTAGCTCTGTGGTGCAGCACCTGCTTGGCAAGCATAAGGTCCTGAGTTCAATTCCCAGTACCCCCCAAAAAAGTGATAATAATCACTTTGAGTCTGGATGGGAGGAAACAGAGGCAGGGAAGCCAGACTGGAGGCTGGACAGGAGGGCAAGGAAGAAGAGAGGGCAAAGGTGAAGGCCCTGCCACCAGTTATTGCAAAGCAGGCCCTGCAGCATGTCCAAAGCCACTTCTCAGGCTGTCCCATGCTGGATTCCCCGGGAGCCCTGGAGAAGGGCAGTGCAGAGTCACCCCCATTTCACAATGCAAGGGTCGCCTGCGAAAGCGCGTTTCTTACCGAGTCTCCCGCGGGTCATGGGAGAGTGATGTTTACACCCAGGATTTCTGAGAGAACTAAGAGCTCAAGCTCGAGCTTTCTCTCCCCCCTGCCCCCCCCTTCTCTCTCTCTCTGCATGTGAATAGGTCGACCTGCTGTATCTGGATTCCACATCAGCAGATTCAACCAACTGTGGCTCAAAAATATTCCGGAAAAATTGCAGCTATTTTCAACGTGCACAGACTTTTTTCTTGTCATTGTTTCCTAAACGAAACTGTGAAACATTTACACATTTCCATTGCATTAGGTATTGTAGGTAACCTAGAGGTGATCTGAAGCATACAGAAAGTCAAGTGCAAATTTAACTTTTTACAGCAGGGAGTTGAGCCTGGTGGGGTGGTGGCATCTGAGGGATCCTGGGACCAACACCAGAGGATGAGTGCCCAGCCTCTGCCCTGGTCTCCCTGAGGCCTTTTCCTACCTGCTGTTCCCCTTGGTGGGTCACGCGTGGCTCTCAAAGAGCTGCTCAGGAACCGGTTTCTAATGTGTTCCTCTCTGGAGACAGGCCCTGGCTCTAAGGAAACTTGTCCGTCCCCTGGCTCCCCGGGTCTGGCTGAGGCTGAGCTGAGCCTGCCTATCCATCTGTCCCAACCACATTCTGTCCATGTCATCAGCCAGATACGAGCCCCTGGGAGCCTGGGAGCTTCTGTTGCAGTGGCCACGGGACAGAGTGTCCTGCCCGCATCCCTCTAGCCCAGGGAGGGCGGAAGGGGGCCCTGTGCTCACCTCCCTCCTTCAAAGACGACTCACTGACGCTGCCTCCTGAGCAGGCCAGAAGCGGGTCCAGATTAGCTCCAGCTCACGGGGAGGCTGTGCCAGAGAATAATGGCCTGGCCATTGCCTGGCCAGCTCAGGCTGTGGAGGGAGATGCTTCCTGCCCTTCTCCTCTGTCCTCCACTGCCCCCATGTTTTCAGGGTCACTCCAGGGTTTTCATTCTATGAAAACTTCTCTTCCGGAGAGTTGGACCGCCCTTGGCTCCACGCAGGGCCAGCACCCAAGGACCAGAGACCCCCACCCTCATGTTCAGCGGCCCAGAGACCCCCCCCACCCCACCCTGTCTACCAGGGAGGCAGACAAGAAGACCCCACACCACAAGCCGGAAAGGGCCTTGTTCCACAGTGACTCTGGGGACGTAACAGCTTGTCCCATGCTGGTAGCCAGGGCTCAGAGCCACTTAGCAGGCTAAAGTCCAAACTCTCCCACTTTAGAGAAAAATAAAGTTTCCTTTTTTCCCAGTTCCAAGGCCTCTGATATTGGAGAGTTGAGTGCTAAGGACGTCAAGGGAGGCGGGTAAGGGCTCCGAGGGCCTCCAACAACTCCTTGTGCCTTCTTTGCTGAGCCCTGCCCGCTTATTCTTCCCAGGCCCGGAACGAAATGCCCCTGTTAATTTCTTGGAGCCAAACCCAAGGCTTTGAAGCTTCACAGGAGGAAACAAAAACCTTTTGCTCTCTTCCACAGCCCCTAGCGCCCCCAGCTCGGTCAAGTTCAGCGAGCTGACCACGACCTCAGTGAACGTGTCCTGGGAAGCCCCACAGTTCCCCAACGGCATCCTGGAGGGCTACCGGCTGGTGTACGAGCCCTGCACCCCGGTGGATGGTGAGTGGCCCCTGTCCCGCACGGCCCGAGACCCTCAGCTAGCAAGGGCTTGCTTCCTTCCGGGGGACCCTGTCACAGTCACTGTATATGAGTTGGACACACTGTGAGTCTTCCCATATTACAAACAGGCAAACTGAGCTCCAGACCAAGGAAGACACATTTCCAAGGCAAAATGGCAGCTATGTGAAGGCAAAGTTGGAGTAGCAACCTAGGTCTCCAACTTCTAGGTGGAGAATTTTTATTCTTCCCTCCTCTGTCAACAGGAGCAGAAAACTCTGAGCAAAACATAGCCTCCAAGATGGACAGGTCTCTGTGGGGATCCTGGAGAAGGGGCAGCCCTGACAGTCCCTCCCAAACTTTGAGTCATTGTTCTTACT
>RJWT010025522.1:0-16111 GCA_004365215.1 Cuniculus paca | reverse complement strand
AATCTTGCAATCTGAAACAGGGGACATTACGGTAGCCATTGTTGGTTTCTTCTTGTCTGACTTGAAGGTTGGTAATGCTTTCACTCTTTTGTTTTATCTGGTTTTATATTATTTTGTTTTGTTTGAGTTTATTGTCTGTAAATGTATGAACAACCATTTCAAAGAAGGTAAGAGACACTAGGTAACCATGTTAATCTCCTGTTGTTATGTTTTGAAGACCTGTATTGCTTGCAGTGTTCTGTTTTGAAATGCTATATTGTGTTTGACTCTATTCTGTTTTCTTTTGCTTTTTTTTTGTTCTGTTTTGTTCTATTTTCTTTAAAATAAAAAAAATCTTGCAATCTGAACAACTACTTTCAAGATAACAGTATGCAATATAGTAATTAGTGTTAATTTCCTATTTCTTTTTTTTGAAATTCTGTATTGCTTTTATTCTTTTTTGTTTGTTTGTTTGTTTTTAAAAGAAAAAAAAAGATATATCACCTGCATTATTTAGATTGCTATTTTTCTCCCACAGTGTCTTTTTTTCTGTTGAGTACAAACTATTTGAATTTGTATAAGTGAACCTGTATTTGATGCATTACCACTGCAATCAATTGCAATGTGGCTATTGTTCCCATTTTTGAGAGGGTCACTGACCCCTTTGAGAATTTATGGAAAACTGTGCATTAACTGTGCATTTACATAAATAAAATCTAGTGTATAATTTAAAAAAAATTCAGATTACATTTTTTGATAAATGCACATCACTTACAAACCATTATAAAGTCAAAAAATTGTAAGATTAATTATAAATTGATGACCATCTATAAATCTTGTTTTGATTTTAAATCTACTCTGTCATGTCTGTTGATTGTGAGTTTAGTCCATCTAGCATTAAAATAACTATTGACAGAGATGAACTTACATTTGTCATTTTGTAGTTTGTTTTCTTTTTTTTGTGCAACTGTTAGCTTTTTTTTGTTGCTTTCTTCTTCCATCAGATTTTTTTTTGGTTTAGATTTTTTTTTGTTAGTGACGTATTCTGATTTTCTTCTTGCCTATTATCTTGTAGATATTTCCCACAAAATAGTGGTATCAAGGGGATTATATTTCACATTGTAAGAAGTTATAATAATGAATCTGAAATGTATAGCCACTTAATTTGTCACATGCAAGACTGTACTTATATATCTCTACCCCTACATTATGCTACTGATGTTATGCATTATATCTGTATATATTATAAACCCATTAACATAGAATTATAAGTTTTAGTGCAAATGCTTTTTAATTTCTGTAGGAAATAAAAAGCGGAGCAGTTACAAACCAAAATTTCAATAGTGCTGTTTTTAAAATTTGTTCTTGTATCTACCTTTAGCAGAGATTTTTATGTTGTCTGTGCTTTTTTCAACAGCACATAGACTAGATTTTTATAATGTCACTTGGCTTTGAATTACTGTAAAGTATTTTTTATTTCAGGTTTCGCTTTTCCTGTAGTGCAGGTCTGGTGGTAATGTCTTAATTTTCCCTTCACTTTTGAAGGACAGTTTTGCTAGCTATATGTTTTCAGTTAACAGGTTTTTTTCTTTCAAGCTTTAAATACAACCATGCATCACTTAATGGTGGGAATTCTGAGAAATGCATCATTAGGTGATTTTGTCATTGTGAGAGCACAGAGAGTATATTTACACAAGCTTAGATAGTATAACCTACTACACAACTATGCTATATGGTATATGGATTGGCATAACCTACTGCTTCTATGGCCATAATGAAAATAACATGAGATTTAAATTAAGCAAAAACAAAATGATACAATCAAGAGATGTCAGAAACAGAAGATATATATATATATATATATATATATATATATATATATATATAGCTGCTGCCAACATAGCATAGCATACTGTTTTACTGTAAACTTTAAAAAAATAAGATTCCATTTCAGAATGATAAAAGATATTGTCTAGTAAATGTATAAATTAGTAAGAGATATTCATTATCATTGTCAAATATTATGTATTATGCTTTACTGTATTGCTATATTTTTCTTGGTCTGGAAGCACAGCATGTCTGGTTTATACCAGTGTCACTGCAAACCGGGAAGTAATGCATAGTAATAGAATGTTATGACAGCTACAGTGTCACTAAGTGAGGGAAAATTTTCAGCTCTTGTAACTTTATAAGACCACCATTGTGTCTGTAGCCCGTCATTGGCTAGAAGATTGTTAAATATACCATACCACTGCCTCTGGTCTGCAAGGTTTTCACTGAGAAGTCTTCTGATAGCCTTAGGGAAGATCTAATGTACACCATGGGTCACTTTTTTCTTGCTGCTTTCAAGATTCACTCCTTGTCTTTTTCAAAAGTTCACAAGTAAAGTGCCTAAGCATGGTTTCTTTGGTTTAATCTTAGCAGGAATTCATTTATGCTTCTTATATCTGTAAATCTATTTCTTTCCTCAAATTTGGGAACTTTTCAGCCATTATTTTATCAAATAGACTGATTTTTTCCTTCTCTTTTCTTCTGGAATTTCTATGATGTGTCTATGGGACTACTTGATGGTGTCCCACATGTCTCTTAGACTGTTCACTTTTTTCCCCTTTTATTCTTCACAAATTTGATAATTTTAAGTGGGTTGTCTTCAGATTCACTGATTCTGTCTTCCACCTGCTTGAATCTACTGTTGAATTCCTCTAAGAATTTTTTCAATTTAGTTATTATATTTTTCAGGCCAGAATCTCTGTAGTTCAATTTGATAACCTCTGTCATTTTGTAGGTGTTCTTATTTTGATTATGTGTAACTTCCCTGATTTACTTTATTTCTTTGTTCACATTTTTCTTTAGCTTTTTTAGCATACTTAGGCCAGTTGTTTTAAAGTATTTATCTAGTAAGCCTGAGGCATGTATTTCTTCACAGACTGTTTCTGAAGATTTATTTTGATCTTTGAGTGGGCCATGTTTCCCTGTTTTTTTGTATGCTTTGTGGCATTTCTTTGTCTTTGTGTACTAGCATGGAAGACTTTTACCGTGGTTCCCTGAGCCTTGAGATCTTCCCAGAGCAATGACTTAAACTTTTTTTGGGTCTTTTCTGAGTGTGTGTTTTGACTGAATTTACATGTGTGTATTTTCTCCCGGATAAGCTTTTAAATGCTTTAGTTTCTCAGAATGGCTCATGCAAGTTTCTTCCTGGGGCCACAGATTCTCTAGTGCAGTGGTGGCGAACGTATGGCATACATGTTATTTGTTTCTCTTTCAAAACAAAATATGTTAATGTGCAAGTTGTTTTACCTAAACTAAAACCTCAGTATTTAGTTTTAATTGCAATCTTGGCACTTTGCAATAAATAAGTTGGTACTGAGTTACATTTTGGATCTTGTCTTTAAAAGGTTCGCCATCACTGTCTTAGTGTATTTCTTTGGCTATAATCTCTTGCCCAAGGTGTCCAGGGGTCTGCAGTTCCCTTGCAGTTTTCCTGTGCCACGATGCCCACCCTTGCCTTTTGTTGCTTCTTGTTTGAGATCCAAACGTTGCCTAATTTCTCTTTAAACTCCCATTGTGAGACTGAAACCAGTCTCTTGAGGAGCTCACAGACAGAACAGAGCGTTGCAAATAATCTCTTGCCTAAATAAGAAATGTGGAAATTAACCCTCTTTTTTCGACTGCGTGTATTCAAGAAAGTATGGAAAAAGGGTAAATGAATACATTTCAGAATTTCCCACCATTTTGATTTTCTTGATTGGAAGTTCACTGGTTGCTGCTGTAGATCTTTGGCTCAAAATCTCCTGTGAAGTTATTTTAGCCCATATCCATTTCTTTATCTGTGTTTCCATGAGAAAACATAGACCTGGAACATTCTAATCTTTCATCTTGCTTATGTCATCTTGTCCAGTCATATCTTGCTCTGTGGATTGTTTTTGAGTGAACGGAATTTAAGGCAAATAAGCGAGTTAGTGATTGAGTGACTATTTCCATATTTTTTATGTCTGCCCCTGCAGATCACTGAATGTGTTTCAGGAGTACCTGCGAATGGGCTTTGCCAGCTTTGGGAAGAAGACAGGTGAGGTAGAAGTTTGAGTGTGGAAGGTTAGAACTAAATGCGTCTTTTCCAAGATCTAGGGCTTTAACCTTCATGATAACTACTTTTGGCATGGAATTTGCAGCCACAAGAAAATCTCACCATGTCCCTGCCACTTGCTGACAATGACTTCATCCAGTGCATTTAATTTCTTTGAGTTCTAACTTCCCTATCTATAAAATAAAATAAAAATAAACAGCTGTTAAAATGATAGTGGGGAAAGATGCATAGTTCTTTATAAATAAGAAGGATTATGCAAAAAGCTAATGAAGTGGACTCTATTGGTTGTCTCATATCCATTTCTCTCCTTGAACTTGTGTATCATGGGATGTCAGAACTGTTTTCAGCTCCAGTGGGTATGGAGGGTGGAGGATACAGGAGTGTTGCTTGGTCTAGACAGGATATCCTGAACATAGTAAGGTGGATTTTGGTGTAGTCATGAATGTTCGAGGCAGTTGAAAGTTGAGAACTGGGTCAAATTAAGCTGGTCCAGAATACCCACAGCAACAGCAAGTGTGAAGAACAGTCTCACACAAGTGATAATTCCAGTCTTTTCCCACTGTTACGGTTTGTATACAGATGGCCACCCCCCAAGCCTCATGTAGTCATGGAAGTGGCTGAATCTAGTGTTTGTGGTTGACTCGTTGTGCAGCGCTGGGATTGGCTGTGTGAGTTCTGCACCCACCCATGGGTGGAGCCGACATACAATGTAAGGTCGGAACAGGGGCGTGTTTTTCTCTTTGGTGCGGTTTGCTCTTACCACTTGCAGCTGCCATGAACGGCAGCGCCTCAGCCACGCCACCCTGCCTTGGAGCCAGCTAAGCATGGACTAAAATCCCCAAAACTGTGAGAAATAAACCTCCCCTTCCTTCACTTTGGGCGTCAGGTATTTTGTCCCAGCAACGAGAAAAAAGTAACCAAGACACCCACAATGATTCTGGCTCTGAAATGACACCAACAAAGGAGGCTGGGGCATGCTCAGCTCAGGTTACTCTCCCAGCTACACTGTTTTCCAGCCCTATCTTTACCAGTGGTGCCCCCACTCACCAAAGGTGGCTTCATTGCTGTTGTTATGATGTAGCTATAACATGCCCCCCAAATTCTCACGTGTAAGGGTGATTGGTTTGCTGAGAACCAAAAGCTTTCCCTGGAAAGGTGTATCTGGCTCCCCGTGTCCTCCCTTTGCTCTCTTTGCTTCCTAGCCATTGCAAGGTAAGTAGTTTTCCTTCGCCATGCCCTGCAGCCAAGCCATTTCTGCCATGGAGCCAGCCAATCATGACTGTAGCCTTGAGCCAAAGTAAACCTCTCCTCCTTTAAATTGAGGTCTGCAGTACAGTAAAGCCTTGAATTGTGAGTAACGTGTTCTGCCAGTGTTCTACAATACTAGCAAAAATTTCTAATAAATTTTAACTTAATAAACAAGGTCTTTTTTTATTTTAAAGAGAATAAAACCAACAAAACAAAACAAAATAAAACAGAACAATGTAAGCAATACAGGACTTCAAAACGAGACAACAGGAAATCAACAGTGGCTACCATAGAATCTCTTGTTTTCTTTGAAATAGTTGTTCATACTTTCACACACAATAAATTCAAACAAAACAAAATAGTATAAAACCAATCAAAACAAAAGAATGAAATCATTACAGGCCTTCAAAACCAGACAATAGGAAATGAACAATGGCTACCATAATGTCTCTCATTTTCTTTAAAATAGGTGTTCATACCTTCTCACATATTGCAATGAAATAACAGAAAACAGACTAAAACCAATCAAATCAAAGAATATAAGTATTACTGGACTTCAAAACATGATGATAAGAAATCAGCAATGGCTACCATAATGTCTCATTTTCTTCAAAGTAGCTGTTCATACCATCACACATAATAAAATCAGTTCTTGTAAACTCTTTAGGAGTAGTTCTAGGCATGTATAAGCCTATACATGGACATCCATCCTTTCTGTGTTATAAACAAGGTCTTGCAATAGGAATAGTGTATTATACCAAATGTCACATGGTCACAAGTGGGTCAATGGTTTTTCTCTCTTGTTCTCTGTGGGGTAGTGGGTGATTCAGTCCTAACAACAAGAGGTTATGAAGAAGATCCTATCTGCAGAGGAGGAAAAGAAAAAGGCAGAGGAATCCCTTACTTTAAGTGAGATTGTAGAGATGTGTAAAACGTGAAAAGCTGCAAAATTATGTAGAAAGCACCACCCAAATAAGGCTGTAGCTGTGCAAGCAATGACTCTGTTTAATGATACATTCACATTTCCACAAACTCTTCAAAAGGAGGCAAAATGGACAGGTTCTTTGTTCAAGTTGCACAAAAAGAAAAAGATTCCAATGAGCCAGAAGATAGCAGTGATTCTGTTACTGAAAGTTGGCTTACACAATAACCTTCCTCTATCTTGTCTCCCCCACACCAATCATAAAGGTTTTCAAAGGTAAGTGCAGTTAGTTTGTTTTTCTTTCTATTTTGTATTTTCTTTATTTTGATATTATAGTGTTGTGATCATTTTTATATGAATATTTTGGGATTGTGGAATGAATCATCTGAGATTTCATTATTTCTTATGGGGAAATTTGCTTTGATATACAAGTGCTTCATATTATATACATATTTCAGAACAAATTATGCTCTTGAACCAAGGTTTTACTGTGTTTTGCCCTAGTGATGAGGAAAGTGGCTAAGATACTTGTCTTAACAGAGAAGAGCAAAGCATCAGATGTTTGTCATCTATTTCAAATCTTCCTCAGAGAATGTGGTATAGGACATCAGGAGAACACCATCATCATTGCTATCAGCATCATGACATCATCAATATTATCTCCATCTGCAAAATCAACTGCAAGGAGAATGTCAGGAACCGACATGTACCGAAGGCCTATGTGATGGGTGTGCCGCTAGGGACTTCTTGTATATCATCTCTTTTACTTTTTGCAACAATCTCATGAAATAGGTTCTTACCTGATTCCTAGTTTTAGTCACCTTAGAGTGGCACTTTCACTCCTGCAGAAATGGGGAATTTAGCCCAGGCTTCTCCGATCTTGAGTGCTCATCAACATGAAAGCAGAAGTCTTTACCCATTGACCAACTGACGAGTTCAGCAGTAGGATTAAATTCTAACCCCTGTGCAAGTGCATTTCAAACATCTGGTGCTTTTGATCAGGAACAGAGATGTAGAAGAAAAAAGAACAAGGTTTTGCTGCTGTTTGTTGTTGTTGCTGTTGATTCCTTCTGCAGGACAGCAGGGAAAACGGACTGCTAGTGTCAACTATAAAAGATTGTCAGTAGTTTCCAGTTACATCATTGAGACTCCATGGTTCAAAATGGATGCCGGATGGTGAGTTAAAAGGAATGGAACTCTCAGAAAGACTCTGGGTCAAGCCCGTGGAATGTACCACTTCTTCCCAGCAAGAGGCGCTGTGCAAAAGCCTGACACTCCCTGGGTCTTTCCTACACCACATCAGAATGGAATGCTGGTGCCAGTCTGTGTCTCTCCATGGCCAGTGTTGCTCTCACACTTGTCTTGTGAGAGGAGAGAATAATTAGTGTGTGTGGGTCTTTCCCCCAAAACATTCTGCCTGTGGGATAGATGACCAAGCACAGGCCCTTGCACAGGTCTCCGGGGATAAGCTGAAGATAGGAGACCTTGTCCACTTGTATTGACCCTGATTTCTCAGTCCTCGGTGAATCCATTCTGTGTGATCCGCAGGGATTCATCACAAGCCCTGGCACCTCAGAGAGGGTAACCACAGGGAGACCCAGCCTGCTGACAGTGATGTGGTAATACCTTTGGCACAGCGCTGGCACAGAAAGAGTCCTCGATGCATGCCAGTTGGAAAGCATCATGGAGATCATGATTGTAATCACCCCTGTGCACGTGGTCATTGTCTTTTGGCCTCAGCCAAACACTGCACATGCCCCTCCACTTTCACCCCTCTGCCTTGGGGGTCCCTGAAGCTCAGAAATGGACAAGGGCTCTTTAAGAAACCAGCTTCACGCTTCAGTGTTGCTTCAAAGAAATGTCAGAGGCTGAGTCTGCTCTGGAATGTAATGTGTCCTGTCAATCAGCTCTCAGACCCAAGACCTGCCAGGCCCATCGACAGAGGCCCAAGAAGATTTATTTTGTCTCACTTAATTGCCCTTTTTGCTTTGTAAACATAAAGGTTGCAGCTTATGGTCTGACAGCTAGAGTAGCCTTTTTCTTATCAGAAAAAAAATGACATTTGGGTTCTTAGAAATGATTTCCCTCACTCCTCTCTAAAGCCCACCCTGCTTCTCCTGTGCCTGGTGCAAGGGCTTGCAGGTAGTCTGGAAAGACCTCGGTACCAGAGCCAGATGGACCCCAGAGTCTTAGGCAGATAGCCATCCCTCTCAAGCTGCAGTCTTTTCTTCTAAGAAATGAGGGTGGTAACAGGACTTACCTCAGAAGGTTACTGTGAAAAATTCACTGGACAGGGCAGTGGAGTGACTGAGAGCCATAGCTAGGAGCTGAAGCTTCTGGGTTCAAATCTCAGTTCTGCCACTTACCATGTAATTTAACTTTCTCTGCCTCAGTTTCCTTCTCTCTTGAATGGTAAGAAATGATGATAAGAATAGCAGTTATCTTGATGATAAGAATAGCAGTAGCATAGTGTCCTTAGAAGGATTTGATGAGCCAGTGTCAAGCATATAGTCAGGGCTGTGTGATGAGAGCTATTTAAATGATCATGTGCTATATGATTAGCTCATGCCACATATAGAGTAGGTAGGTAGTTATTGTTATTTTCAACATGATTCCTCAAGAAATGCTCTGCTTATTAATTAACATTTAATAATTTGAGAATTTCATGTGAAGTCCAGATTTCTGGATTTCTTTGAAAAGCTGCCAGCTCTCTGCGTTGCTGTACCACATGGCTGTTGCACTCTGGCTCCTGCCAGTACTGCTAGACCTGTGGCCATTGGGCTCCTGTCTTCCAGCCATGGTTCTTACCCTCAGAGGATGGAGCCACCAGAGGTCTTCTTTCCTCTCAAGATGCTCATCCAGTGTTGAGCTCAGGAAATGCACCATCTGGCTGTGGAATGGTTTTCTAGCTCTGACAGAGAGATGGTTGTGCCCCTGGCTGCAGTTTCCTGAATAACTATCTCTCTATTCCCAGCACCCGCCCCCCAACCACAGAGGGTCTGCTGAATTCCCCGAAAGACTCAATATGGAATTTCAGGGGGAAAATTATAAAGAATTTCCATGTTGCTGCTTTTTGAACACGCCCTTATATTAGTCATTTTAACTTAATTGCTAGGTTATCTAAATCTTTAGACCATCTATGTGGATGTAATAATATGTGGTTCATTTTGAATACAGAAGATATTGTAGTCTGTGAACATATGTATATATGTAAACATTTCTTCCATACATTGGTCCTATTTGCATTCCTAGATGTTATTTATTTACTACCTCTCTGCTCCTCTGGTTTGTATTGTCTTGTTGGAAACATCTATCTGATTATGACCTGTAAGAAAATGACCAATAAGAGAAACAGTTGGAAAGCATTTTGATGATTCATCCCCTCCCTGAAAAAAATGAGAGAAAGAGAGAGAGAGAGAGGGAGGAAAGGTGGGGGGCGGGGAGAGAATGAATCTTTGCAAAACTTACCCAAAACATTGTTGCAGGTAGTGGGTTAGCATCATAAAGGTAAAAAGGGCTGGGTGGTATCAATATGGAGTGGTGAAAAGTGTGGCGATTGAACACATGCATCCTCTAAAGAGGCAGCTAAAGCTCAGCCCTGGTCAGTGGCTCCTAACCAGGAATGGGACCACATTGTTACCTTGTGTCTTATTTTTAAAGAAAACTTGGCAGGCACAAGTTAAAGGAGGAAAGGTTTATTGCGACTCATATCGTGTAGAGGTTTCAGTCCTTATTTGGCTGTCTCCAAGGCAGGGTGGCATGGTAGAATGTGATGGCAGAGGAGATAGCACTCAACAGGAATCAGAGAAGGATCAAGAGAGGAGGGATATAGACGGTCCAGGCGACGTGCATGTGACCCATCTCTTCCCGTGAGGCTTCTCCTCCCATCACACCCAGCTATAAACCTATTAGTGGACTAACCCAGTGATGAGTGACACGTACCCATGATCCAGTCACTTCCCCAAAGCCCCAGCTGTGAGCACCTGAGCCTTTCATTTAGATGTAAACCGTAACACCTGGAACTCTTGATTTCTTTTGATCAGAAGTCTGCAACTACTGAAAAATTTAAAACGAAACAACTATGTGAGCTAAACAAAACATATCTATGGGATCAATTTGGGCCCAGTTACGCAAGCTCTGCAGGGCAGAATACTCATACTGTGCTTGGGATGTGGTCAGAGGACTCAGGGATGGACGATGTTAGCTGACTGCCAGCATCATTTAAACTATCAAAACTTTGATTTCCTTATCACTAATATGGAGCCATGACTATTTGCTTAAAAGAGTTATTGTTGAGGATTAAATGAAAAAGTTCTTGTACAAAGCTTTGTGCAAATAGAAAATGCCCAGGAATTAGGCAGTGAATGTCAGAGGCTTCCTATGAGGGAGGCATGTGTCTTTTTTTTTTTTTTCCCCTGGTGATTTTTTCAAACAGGTTTTTTCTACAGCCTGGGCAGTGGATTGTGGCTAATCAAAATGTGGATATGACTTCATCTTGGTCACTTCCACTACTCTTGAGGGATCGCCTCTTGTTTTTCCTCCTAATTGTTTTCTCTAGGGCTGAATCCAGCAAACTTGTAGGATATAACTCTAGCTTCCCTTCTCCCTTACCTGTGCAGCAGAGAAACACAAACATTGCTGTCTGCTGTGCCTTCAGCTTGCTGCAGATTTATCTAGGGAAGACCAAGTTGTGTGTGAGTGTGTGTGTGTGTGGTGAGGGTGCCTTCACATACTGAGTCAAAGAGGCCCTGGGCAGAGGATGCTGGTTGCCAAGTTCTTCCTTGGCACAAAATGAACAGTCAGCAGAAGGTGTTTTATACACTGCCCTGGATCTCTGTGAATTAGCCTGCCATTAGTATAAAAAATACTAAGCAATAAACAGTTGCAATATTTAACACTCTCTTCAAAGCCTGGTTGTCACAGGCGTAACCAACGCACACAGTGTTAATGAGCCACGGGAGCAGGAAGGAACGGACTGGCTCTGGCAAAAGCAAGCCCTGGGCACCTTAAAAACTAAATGTACTAGCGGAAGATGTACATGTCACATGTGCATATTTGCACACACAGGTGTACCTCCACATGACCACATACACATGCAAACACATACACTGCAGGTATATACAGTTCCACATACACTCAGCAAACATCAATGGCACGAGCACACATATGAGCTGACAAATGCAATGCACCCAGGTAAATGCTCCTGGATGCAAATTCACGTGTGTGTACTCACACATCCTATCCTTATATTGACAGGTGGACCCCAATACATAGTCACATGCAGACATAATTGCACACACACACATGCAAACTTGTCACCCATGATAGGTTTTATGGTTTGGTCCAATCTGGTAGCAGAACCCACTTCCTGCCCATCTGCAGTAGAGAGATGGCCAAATGATGACCTCACTTAGTGATCACTCAACTTGATGGCAGCTCCACAGGATGAATTTTAAAGGATATTGTACAAGATTTGTTCCCATCAGAACAGTGGCTACATAGAGCTGGAGATTCAGACATTTAAATAGGCTAAAAAGAATATGAATGTCCTCGGGGTATAGCCGTTTGGTAGAGCACTTGCTTAGCAATATTAGGGAGGCCTTGGGTTCCCCCTGTCCTCTAGCACTGCCAAATAAATGAACCATAAATAAAATTTAAAAGTATGAACAAACAGTTTCCTTTTTTGAATCACTTGTATCAGTGGTCCCCAACATTTTTGGCACAAGGCCCTAGTTTCATGACAGATAATCTTTTCATGTACAGTGGGGGTGAGAAGGAAATGCTGATATTTTGATGATTCAAAAGACTGTGAAACCTAGATTCCTTGCCTCATATGCTCAGCTCAAGTAGGATCTGAGCTCCTGTGAGAATCTTATGTCCCCAGTGACCTGAGAGGAGACAGAACTTAGGTGGTAATGCCAGTAATAGGGAGTGCTGTAAATACTGGCGAAGCTTTACCTGCTCACTACCTGATGTGTGGCCTGACTCCTAACAGGCCATGGACCAGTGTGTGGCCCAGAGGTTGGACACTCTTGATTTGTATGAGTGAAGACCGGTGTAGACTCTGATGACCTTGTTTCTCCAGGTTCCTAATCAGTAGTGCAGTTTTCAAGACTCCTTTTTGTCTTAAGATCCCATTTACACATTAACTTTGTCTCAGTACTGGTTCTAATCTACCTTTGTGCATGTGATTCTCCAGATAGCCTGTGCAATTTGCTCATCTCTTAAAAAACTCTATTCTGCCATTTCCCCATGTCTTTGTACGTATTCTGACATCTGTCTGGCAGGCTCTTTTCTTTCTCTACCATTTTTTAAAGGCCAGCAGAAATGTCACTCCTGGGAATTCTTGTATATGATGCATCAGGCAAAACAGTCTGATAGGAGCTTACTGTGCATAGACCCCGTTTAAGAGGTTTAAAGATGTGTAAGACAGACTGGGCCCTCTTGGAATCCCCACAACTAGCCACTCTGGCTAAGCCTATGTTCCTAATACACCCTGCACACAGGACCCTGTGGTACTTTCATCATTGTGTTGGAAGTATTTACATGTCTCTGTTCTTCTCTAAACAAAGAGTTCCTTGAAGTTAAAAGTTCTGCCTTTTATTGTATCACCTTAGCAGAATGCCTGGCTTAGTGTGGATAGTTGATAGGTTTATCATCAAGCAAAAGAAGGAATCTATTATGAGAAGGTACAAATGGTAGGAAACTGTTATGAGCCATAAGCAGAGTCATTGGTGGAAAATCTTATAATGAAGGAGGTAGAAGGTGATCTTGTTGATATGATCTTGTGAGGGATTTCAAGTGCTGCCTTGAGGTTTTATTGGTTAGTGAGATAAGAGAGAGCTATCTGCATACTGTTTACATTCCTGCTACCACCATGTCCCAAAGAACCAAGACTAGCTTGAGATCTCCAGTGAGAGCTGACATGAAAAGAAATGAACTAAATCTAGCAGGGGTTAAGACAAAAGGATAAGGTTAGATAGAGGGGGAGGGGTTGGTCTCTGCTTAGATAACTGAGCAAGCAGAAGTGTCCACCCTTGATATGGGAAATATGGCAAGAGCATATCTGGGAAGCAGAAGCTGATTCTAAGAGGAGTATTCTTGTAAAGTTATCTTGGTTTCTCATTGCTGGAATGAAATACCTGACACCCACAAGTTAAAGGAGGAAAAGTTTATTTTTAGTTCATGGTTTATAGAAGTTTCAGTCCATTGTCAGCTGGCTCCAAAGCAGGGCAGCATTGCACAAGGGTATGGAAGAGGTGAAGCAGTCCATGGCAGAGCGGGCAGCAAGCATCAGTTTTCCTTCCTCTTTCACTTTTTATTCCATCTAGGTCACAAGCCTAATGGTTGGTGTCACCCCACACAGGGTAAATACGTCATCCACAACCAGAACTAAGCTAAACCAATCAGTGACCTAATCCAGTGTCACATACCCATGATCCGGTGACCTCCTCAAACTTCACCTATGAATAAATGAAGCTTTGAGGGGATATCTAGATATAAGCCACAACAAAAATGTTTTATTAGAAAATGATCCTTGGAAAAATTGGTAAGGAAGTGGGGATATAGGAAAGGGAAGGTGTAATGAGTGATACACTGTGTCAACTTGAGAAGTTCAGGAGTTTAACTAAGTAACTCAGTAGGGAGCCAGGGTCTTCACTTTGTAAATGTCCTCATCCTTTACAAGGGAAGAGCAGGGATAGGATGTGATGCTACACCCCCCAAGTGGGGGTACCCTGCTTACAATATAAGGAAGGAAAAGAGGCTTGCTCTTTCCCCATTTGCTCTTGTTGCTTTTGTTGTCTTCTGCTGCCTTGAAATGCTGCCCCTGTGCTGTGCCACCCTGCCTTGGGCCAGCTGATTATGGACTGAAACCTCCACAAACTGTGACTGAAACCTCCACAAACTGTGAGCTAAATAAAGCCTTCCTTAGCCGGGTGTGGTGGCTCACACCTGTAATTCCAGCACTCAGGAGGCTGAGACAGGTGGATCGTTGTGAGTTCGAGATCAGCCTGGGCTACAAAGTGAGCTCAAGGCCAGCCTGAATGGCATAGTGAGGCCCTGTCTCAAAAACATGGGCCAGGGATCTAGCTCAGTGGCCTAAGCGCCTGCCTGGCAAGCGCAAGGTTGTGAGTTCAATCCCCGGTGCCGCCAAAAAAAAATAAATAAATAAATAAAAATAAAGCCTTCCTTCCTTAATTTTGAGTCTCATGTGTTTTGTCTCAGCAACGAGAGAAAAGTAACCAAGACTGAAGGGAGGGAGGCTAAGCAGTGACACAGTAAGTAGCAAGGTCCAGGATGACTGTGGCTCAGACCTGCAAGAGTGCCCTGGAGTAGATCATGCCTCAGTGTGATCCCTATCATAGCTACAGGATCTGAGGTATTTATATTTCTGCACTTGTCAGTCAGTGGCTGAAAACTGTCCAGTGGGGATACATACAACCCATCCCAAGCCACTCTAGTCCCTGAGTGCATGCAGGAATAGTGGTTTCCAGCTGGCCTCTGACAAAGCATGCAGGCAGGAGAATGTACAGGAAGGTGGTACCACAGAACTGAACAAGGGTTCCAGGGAATGGGGACAGAATACTCACATCTGGCCCAGGTGGCCAGGTGAGAGAGTATTTTGGGATTTACTGAGTTTGAGATCCAAGTGGGAGAGGCCATTGAAGTGGAGAATCTTATTAGTAAGTTGGATATTCATTCATTCACCCCCAAATAGTATGGCGTACCATGTCCCTTGTTCTGTTGGAGGTAACAAGTCTCCTGATGGATAAAGTCTTTGCCTTTATGGAACTCCCAGACTCATGGCAGAGACAGATACTAAGCAAATTAACTGTAACACACCACAGAGGGTGAATAAATGCTAAGAAGGGGGTCTGTCATGGTTTGTATTTAGGTGGCCCCCAAGCCTCATGTAGTCATGGAAGCAGCTGAATCTAGCATTTGTGATTGGTTTGTTGTCTAGTGCTGGGATTGGCAGTGTGAGTTCTGCATCCGCCCAGGGGTGGAGTGGGCATACAATGTAAAGTCGGGAAGGAGGTGTGCTTCTTCCCACTTTGGCCCTGTTTGCTCTTGCCACTTGTAGCCACCATGAACGGATGCCCCTCAGCCATGCCACCTTGCCTTGGAACCAGCTGAGTATGGACTAAAACCTCCATAACTGTAAGAAATAAACCTTTTCTTCCTTCATTTTAGGCATCAGGTATTTTGTCTTAACAATGAGAGAAAAATAACCAAGACAAAATTTGATACCAAAGGAGTGGAGTCATTGCTGTGACTGTACCTGACCATGTGGTTCAAGAGCTTTTTGGAACGGCTTGTGGGAACAGTTTGGAAAGGGTTGGAGATGTCGCCTGTATGTGTAGAGCTGGAACAGCTTAGGCTGTACTGTAGGGGTGATTCTAGTCAGAGCTCAGGAGACCAGAAGGCTGATAGAGAGCCTGCCAGTAAAGACAAGGCTCGGGAGGTTTCTATTAGAAAGAAGGACTAAGCCGGGCATGGTGGCTCACGCCTGTAATCCCAGCACTCGGGAGGCTGAAACAGGTGGATCGTTGTGAGTTTGAGACCAGCCTGGGCTACAAAGTGAGCTCAAGGTCAGCCTGAATGGCATAGTGAAACCCTGTCTCAAAAACAGGGCTGGGGAGCCAGGTGTGGTGGCTCACGCCTGTAATCCCAGCACTCAGGAGGCTGAGACAGGCGGATCATTGTGAGTTTGAGACCAGCCTGGGCTACAAAGTGAGCTCAAGGCCAGCCTGAACAGCATAGTGAGACCCTGTCTCAAAAACAGGGCTGGGGATCTAGCTCAGCGGTCTAAGTGCGTGCCTGGCAAGCGCAAGGTCATGAGTTCAATCCCTGGTGCCACAAAAAAAAAAAAAAAA
>RJWT010025521.1:0-16124 GCA_004365215.1 Cuniculus paca | reverse complement strand
GTATCAGCCTGTGCTATAAAGTGAGCTCAAGGCCAGCCTGAACAACATAGCAAGACCCTGTCTCAAAAAGACAAAAACAAAACAAACAAACAAAAAAAGACACCAATTTCAAAAATTAGGGGCATGAGCAAATATCAAGATATATGGATGACTTAATCTTAATGATGATTTTCTTTCTTCTCCCCTACATCCTTATGTTTGACATTTGCCCCTGAAATTCTCATACAGATTCTGAAACTGCATTCTTGTTTTTGCTCGGCATGCATCCATGCAAAGTAAAAAGTGAAATATTCCTTAAAAGTGTTATATTTAAATCATTTCTTGATCTCTACCAGGAAAGTTTCATTCCTTTCATCAATTAGGCAATATTTTACAATAATTATTTTAAGTGCCTGACATTCACTCCCCAACCAGGAACTAAGTAAAAACAGGCAAGCACAGAAAAATGCAAGTATTTTGCAAATGGTTGAAATTCAGGTACTCTTTTATTAGATTTTAGCACTGTGAGACAGATTGAATTTCAAGCATGGAGACTCTGACCATTGTTCCTGTGATTACAAAGCATCCAGAGTCATTCTTTTGCACTAACAATTACCCTGTCCCGTAATGCAATTGTTCATAGAAATTAAACAGAAAGACCCTATGTAAACTTTTATCACAATACTACAGAATAAATATCAGATTAATTAAATGCTCTTGCATTAGTTTCTATATGGTATTGATTTTCAGTTCAGAGTTAATGCTTATCCTCACAGTAAAAAGCCTGTTTTTAAGATCAGTTTTAATCCTCTTGAGAAAGGTTTCATTTATAACTCAGTGTTCTCCTCTCTGTTGCAATTGTTCTTAACAAACAATGCAAATGCATATGTTTTGCTTTAAATATTCCCTTTATGGTATGAAATATCAGGAAGGAGAGAATTCTCACATATTGACTTTCAGTACATTTGTATAATTACTCTAGAATGACTATATGTGAACAAGTGCCCTCTCTCATTACAGTGGGAATGTGGAACAAAAGAATGAGAGCATGGATTTCTGTCCCAGAGGAAAACCCACAAGGACCCAATGTAGTAATGAAGAGCAGAGGTTTTGATTAATCACTAAAATGAGTAATAATTCCATTCCAGCTTTCTGGCCCTACACTCCACCTAACGCTGGTCCTTGCTCCCCTTTCCTCCTTCTTAATTCCAATCACTTTTCATCTTTTGTTAAGATTTAAGAGTCATTCATAGGATGCCTTTAAAGTAGTATTTTGTGTATTATAAGAGAACTAGAATAGGCAGGAAGTTTCATCACATTGTAAGTGACAACAAAAGCATGTTAACTGATTGTCTTAGCTACTTTCCTCTTTCCTGGGACAAAATACCCACATCCATAATTTAAAGGAGAAGAGGTTTATTTTGACTCCTTCAGTCCTTGAACTGCCAGTGGCATGTTGGAAGGACCTAGGAAGGAAATCTGCCCATGTCATGGCAGCCAGGAAACAGAGAAAGGGAAGCGTCAGGAAACTGGGAGATCCACAACTCCAGGTCGCACCCCCAGTGACCACTCTTCCCACCAGGCCCCGCCTCCTAACACCACATTTAGCTGCAGCACCCCATGATTCAATCATCCTTCAAAAACTCCTATGAGTACCTGAAGTTTTGGAGGGACAGCTAGATAGAAACCACAACCCTCCTCAAGTCAACTGAACTGGGGACATTTGCACAACAACAAAATGTGCATAAAAAGGCATACAGTAAATGATAGTTCTTACCTAAAGTAGAAAAGCAAAAGGCTCGTTTACATGTAAAGATCCTGTATTTTTGTCTGCTCAGTTTGGGAGTTTATATTTCTTTCATTTCCATTTCCATTTATATTTATGTTTCCACAGAAAAAGCCATTTAATTCCAAATAGACCTCAAAGTCATGATATAGAATAGAGTCTATTGATAAAAGATAATCTCTCTTTTCTCCTAAGAACTGTGTGAATGAAGCAGATTTGGACCAAACCAACAATGGTTTATGAAAGGCCAACCTGTGAGCCTCCCATCAGAACAGAAACTATCTTTGGATGTGCCTTGCAAGAAGTTAAGTTTCCTCTTTTCTAGTGGGCTAGAATTACTAAGGAAACTCAAAGATAAGAAAGTTTAGTGTTTGGAGACTAAGTTGGCTTGTAGATACATGTTATTTGGCACTTTTATACCGTCAAATTCCTCCCAATATATTCAAAATCATGAAATATAAAAGAGACCAAGAGAGTTGGTCTATCTGGAGAAATAAAAATAAAAAAATAGAAATAAAAATATGTAACATTACTAAGCCTGCATACAGCACTGATTTGTACAAACAGAGAAGATACTATTCACTTCGATGCCCTGGTTTTCAATGTCAGGTTCTCCCTTGTCCCCTTCACCCATAATGAATATGTGGCTACTCTCCATAGGCAACTGAGTGGGCTGGTAATTGAGTTTTTGGTCTCCTTAGGTTAATATTTTTGTTTCATCTGAAAGCATTCTTTTTTATTGTTTGGAGTTGTTTTTGTTTTTGCAGTACCAGGGGTTGAACTCAGGCCTTCACACATGCCAGGCAAGTGCTGTACACTGAGCTATATTACATCTCTGGTTGAACACTTACACTTTTCCAGATAAGGATAGTGAACATAAGAAATAAAGGCATTGACCAAAGTTTCCATTTAAGAGTTGGAGGAAACTGATTGCTTGGGGAAAAGATAAACAGAAAATAGTAAGTCAAACACCCTATTGCTGAAGTCATTGATATTCTAGCCACAAGTGAATGAGAATCTCATAGAGTGGAGTATGTGGACAGACTTCCTTACACAAATAGACTTAACAGTTTCTCCCAGTGAATGTAGGATCTCTTAGCAGGAATTCAAGATTTATTGTAACTATCATTGTCAACACGATTAACCTTCATAGAGAGAAGTAATGCCTAAAGAAAATTTTAATCTAAGTTCACTTCTCAACACTGCAAAAGCAAGAAAACAAAACAAGTTTTGATGAAATTTACTAAAAGCTAGTCTACTTTTATAACACCTTGGGCTATCAAATCTAAAAGATGTGATTCAGAGATAGTTCTCTCTAAAAATAAAAATATATTGTTGATTTAAGTTCTAAATAATTAACAAATATGTGTCTTAATTCATTTTGTGCTGCTCTAACAAGAGAGCATAGAATGAACAATATATATTGAACAGAAATGTACTGACTCACATTTCTCTTGGCTAGGACATTCATGATTGAGTGGCTGGCATTTAGTTCGGGTCCTCTTGCTGACCTCCCATGATAGAAGATCAGAGAGAGAAAGAAAGTAAAAGAAGACTGAAATTCTTCTTTGACAGCTAATCTGCTTCTTTGACAATAAACCACACCTAATGGCATTAGCCTATTTCCTCCATTGTCCTGCTTCAACACATCTCCTGAGACCCCTACCTCCTGACATGTTGCATTTGAAATTAAGCTTCTAATGGGTGTTTTCTGGAAGGACACATTCAAACATAGCAATAAGTAAACAATAAATCAGAAAATTTTATTATTTCTGCTTGATTGTATTATCTCTATGAAAATTGAGAAGATCTCCTCTTATACAAATTGACCCAAAACTCCAGGACGCAGTTCTTAAATTCACTTTGAGGGGAAGTCTGTAACAGTTTGAAATCCTCTGAGCTTATTTCATGCTAAATTCCTGTTCCTAACCCCTAATGTGCTACATATTCCTGTGTTTAAACAGTAGCTTCACAGTAAACAATGATAGCATAGTGATTGCAAAGACCAGAAGCAGAATCTAAGTGATTTTAATGCCATATTCTGTCATATTTTAATTTCTGTTTACAATTCTTCAATTCCAGAGACATTTAAAGCCTTTGGAGTCAATCGCACTATCTTGAAGAAACAAACAGTTGTATTTTCTTAAGAGTTACCATAAAATAGAATTTTTATGATCTCTGCCAAATGAACCTTGTGTTTAAGACTTTCCATAATTATGCCTAAATATCTTGCTTCATGTGAAAATAATTTTGTTTTTATTTTGAAGAGAATAAAACCAAACAAAATAAAATAGAATAGAGTTAATCAAAACAAAACAATGAACATGGTACAAGACTTTGAACCATTTCATCCATGAGCATGATCTCAAGTTGTATCCATTTACCTACAAGAGCCTCAAAGTTATCTTTCTTTATAGCTGAGTAGGTTTCCATTGTATAAAAATGGCATGTCTTTCTTATCCATTCTGCAGTTGATAGGCAAGCTACCGCTACTTTTTTTCTGGCTCCCTGTCACATAGAGCATTGTTCTCTCTCCTTGGACTTTCAAGTTAAATGTGTTTCTTGTATAAAGAATATTGATAGATGCTGTCTCCTGATTCACCCTACCTTTGTTTCTCTTTCTTGGTGACTTGAGGCCATGTACATTAATGGTTATGGCCAACATGCACTGCCTCATCTTTGTCATGCTTTTTCCTGCCACTGGCTCCCTACTTTCCCCCTTCATTCAGTTGTCTGCCCTGCTTGGTGATTCCCCTCTGCCACTGTTCCTGGAACCATGGTCATTTTTATCTCTCTCTAGAATGTCCTTCATTATTCTTTGTAGGGTTGGTTTGGTGGTCATGAATTCCTTGAGTTGTTCTTTGTCATGGAAGTATCATGTTTCTCCATTAATTTTGAAGGAAAGTTTTGCAGGGTACATCAGTCTGGGTTGGAAGTTGTTTTCATTCAGGTTTTGCAATACTTCACTCCAGCCTCTTCTTGACTTGATGGTCTATGTTGAGAAGTCTGCTGTGATTCTGATGGGTTTTGCTTTATAGGTGATCTGTTTCTTTTCTTGAACAGCTTTTAATATTCTGTTCTTGTGTTGAATTTCTGGGATCTTGATTATTATGTGTCTGGGTGTAGCTTTATTTTGGTTATGGCTAGCTGGAGTGCTATATGCCTCACTTATCTGAATGTCACATCCTTTTCCCATGCTTGGGAAGTTTTCTGCTATTACTTCTGCAAATAGAATTTTACTGTCATTAGTGTTGACCCCTGCTTTCTCACTGACACCTATTATTCTTGTTATTTTTCTTTGTGTTGTCTTGCAGCTGTTGAATTGTTACTTCCTGGATCCTTATTATTTTTAAGAACTCCTTCCTTTCATGATTGCAAGTTGCAAACATGTCTTCAAGGTCTGAAAGTCTATCTTCAGTTTCTTTCAAGCAGTTTTTCCAGCTTTCAATGGAGTTTTCAGTTTCCTGGATATCTTTGAATCTGTTCCATGTATTCTAAATCTTTTTTATTGTTCATTCAAGGTTTTCCTCATTTTCCTATGCTCCTCTATTTTTTTATCTATGTCTTCTTTAGAGGTGCTTAGCAATTCTTTTATTATGTTTTTCATTTCTTCTTTTACCTGAGATAGTATTTCTGTTCTAATTTCTTTTAAAGTCTCATGAAGTTGTTTCTCTACGTCAGTTGCCATCACTTCAGAAACTTCAGGTGTGCGACTCCTGATCTCTTCCATGTTTACATCTCCTGGACTTTCTCTGCTTGCATTGGAGTTCAGAGACTGCCTGTTGCTTCTTCGTCTTGACATATTCCTGGGTTCTTCCAGACAATAGGGTCCTAGGCACTTCCCACATTGGTTACAATTTCTCTGAAGAGAGACTGTTTGGTTCTTCTGGCCAGTGCTGGCTGCACATATCTGATGGTGGCCATTGGGTGCACTGGTGCAGGGCTGTCTGCTGCTTTTCCCAGACTGCACTGGCTCCCTGATGGCTGGTGAAGTGTGAACGGGGGCAGGGATGGCTGCTGCCTGTGAACCTGAGCTGGTTACCTTTGGAGAGCCTCTACGATGGCTGCTGGAGTGCATGCTAGGGAGGAGCTGGTTTTGAAATTAAACTTTTTGAAATTAAAATTAATACGTATTTTGATCAAGTGAGTGAAACATACTGGAAAATCTAGTTAAATGTTATTTACCCATAAATGTGAAAAAATGAATTTTTAGAAAGTTATCAATAAATTGACAAAAATTAAGCCTCAGAAACAAACTTCTGTAATTATCCATTGCTATGATCAATCAATATAATAGTCTATATATATTTCTTTTTGTTGAAATAATATTTTAATGCAATTTAAAAGTATTACTCCAATACTGTATTCTATATTTCTTTTCTGGTCATTTGATTTTTATTCTCTTTTTACTTCATGTTTATTACTAAAAATAATTCTATTTTATAAAGAAGAGTAGTATGAGGAAAGATCGGCTCTGTCAGTTATGATATATCATTCACATTACAAAGTACTACCTTCATCCCACGTTCCATTTCTATGATTTATCAGCTATAAGAAAAAGGGTTTTTGTTTTGTTTTCATTTTTGCAGTGCCAGAATAGAACCCAGCGCCTAGTATACGTTAGCCAAGGTCTCTACCACCAAGCTATGCCCCCAGCCCAAGGCAGCTGATTTTCAACCGCTTTACTTCTGGACTGTATTTTTGCCAGCTTATTATATACAGTAGGATTCTCTACACATGAAGTTTTACCAGAAGGTGTACTCCTGAAGAGCAAGGATGCAAGTCTCTCCTGAGTTTATCCTATACTATTTGGTCCATGAACAACTATATCATAAATAAATATGTAGATGACTCCAACAAGAGACATAAGCTCCTAGATATGGAGAATATGCCTTATCTAATTAATTTCTACTACATTTCCAATACTCAATAAATTCCATTGAATGGATGGGTGAATACTTATGAGGATGGTTTTCTCATTCTGTGACCAATATTTCATGATCATGTGAAGATTATTTCCTACTGACTTACATAGATACATTTAAAAGGGTTGTTTTTATCTTTAAAAACATACTCTAACCTTAATGACCTTGATATCATTGACCTCACTTGAATTAAGCATCAGTAAATCTGAATAAATTATTTGGAAATGCTCCAATAGCCAATCATTGATAAGGGGATAATCCCACATGAAGCAGAACTTCCCAACTTTTAATCAATGCATATATCTTAGTCATCCTATCATTTCCGAGAGTCAATACTTGCAGTTTAAAGAAAGATATGTTTATTTTGGCTTATATTTCAGTCTTTAGTCAGCTGGCTCCCAGATCAGATGGCATGACAGAGGGGAACAGGGAAGGAGAGGTGTTCTTGGCATGGCAAACAAAAAGCAGAATTAAAGGAGAAGTTGGGCAGGGAGATACACCCTCCCAGGTCACACCCACAAGGATGCCCCTCTCCCAGCTGGATCCTACCTTGTAACAGCAAGTCAGGCATTTTGCCCCAATAGTTCAATCACATCCCAAAAGATCCACCATGCACACAAGACGTTCTTGGGGGACATCTATATATAAATCATAACAGGATACCACTTCAATTTAAGTTTATTCGTGTGGCTACTTAGTTAACTTTTTTCTAACTATACCCACTTTGAATAATTTAAATATAATCCTTGTCCCTATTGTAAGAAATACTAACCATGGATGTTTAGGTTTTAGATGCCTGTTGTTTTTCTAATGCACACTAAGGAACCACACAAATACTGAATCAACATCTGTCCGTATAAGTATGTACTGTCTAAAATCACCTTGAGTAAACCATGGGAAGCACTGGTACAGAAGAGCAACCACAGACTTTGGAGTACGACAGAATGGTGTTGAGGCCAGAGTTTTGCTCCTTCAGTGTTTCAGCTGATGCACACTTGCATCCTCCATACTTGGGAGGCTGAGTCAAGAGGGTCACAGTAGTCAGTCCCACTTGGGTAATTAATAAGATACTGTCTCAAAAGAAGAAGGAAACAGGACTGGGTTGTAGCTCAGTGCAAAGGCTCTAGGTTCAACTCCCCATACTGGAAAAAAAATCAATGTATGATGCAAATATGAAGATAAGAAGACTGACCCCCAAAGAGAATTTTTGTGAACATTAAATGGAAGGCACATATAAATTACTTGCATTATTTAGGTCTTCAATAAATTACAGCTGCTAAGATGATACTGATGTTTCACCAATCTATTCTTTCTCCACTTCTCATTCTAGCAATCTGTTGGTCACTCATAAAAATGACATGGTCCAATTTGATGCAAAAGAAACATTAGTGGTAGCAATTGCAGGAGTAAAAGTAAATATGAGCAATACAGTTCAGGCACAGGAGACCAGAGGAAATCGCTCCAGGCAACATGCTCCTCAGTTGTCTGCCACTGAGGAAGCAGCACAGGAGTTCTTTGGGCCTCGGCATTAAAACTGGGGGGGGGGTAAGTTTTTCCATTTTTCCACTTGAAGCACACTATCCCTTTGCTTTCGTGTTTTCTCCCTCTTTTCTTTCTCTTATTCTTTTTATAAGTGTATGCACAGAGGAAAGTTCACTGGAAAAGTGAAAAGATCTTTTTACTGGGATTTCAGGAAAGTTTTTTTCAAATTCAAACAGATTTTAACTTAAGGTCTCTTAACCCTTTTACTGAACCATTACCCCAACCCTCAGGAGGGTGTGCTAATCTTCCTGCCTTTTTTCACTCAGGTAAGTCTGACTTGCATTTATTTCTTCTTCTCTTGTTGAGGGACTTACACTTTCAGAGAGAAAATAGGTCAAAAACAATAACAGAAATCAATACATTGAATGTGAGCAGTCAACATGAATTTTATTTTACTTTTTTTTTTTCAGAAAAAGTACATAGAGTTTTGATTCTATGGTAGAAGCCTCCTAAGTGTTTATAATTAAGATGCCTGAGGCAGATAACAACAATTTTGAGGCACTTTTCAGATCTCATCTGAAGACATCCTTGACACAAACTTGTACCATAGTAAGACTATGTTTCTCTTTCTGCCTCGTTATCCTATGGACGCAGCAGGCTAACTTTGCACATACCACAGAGGTCAGTCCCACTGTGGTTGGAAGAAGATGTGTTCAGCATTTAGACAGACTTGAGTTCAAATTGTGGACATATTACTGTCTGTGTAGGACTAAAAATTGCTTATATGCACTGATTCTGTTTTCATCCATAAAAATTAAGATTATGCCAGATTTTGTGAAAATGGACTGAGAAACTATTCTGTATACTTATTACATAACAAACCATTCCATAACTTTATGTAACCATATCTATGCTATTAATGTTACGGATTTTCTGTACCAGGAGTTCAGATAATACAGCTAATATGCCTTAACTGTACCTCAACTAGAAAGACTCAAATGACTGGTGTTGTGACCTGAATGGCTACAGGCTGGCATTATCTGGAGTCCTCTTCTCTTTCATGCCTGGAACCTGGGCCAGAATGACTCAGCTGACTGGGGGTTCACTGGCATTTCTCCTAATTAGTTGAATCTTCTCTTCGTATGATTTTTTTGTACAAGTCACCCCGTTAAGGTCACCATAATGGACTTTTTACACAGTAACTCACAATTCCAATAGCAAATGCTGTAGCAAATAATGTGGGAGTTGAATGACCCTTTCTAACCCAGCCTTAGAAATTACATGGCATCATTTTCACAGTGCATTTCACAGTGGGTCAGTAAATGTTCCAACACACTCAGGCTCCTGGAATAGTACTGCACTTCAGAAATGGTCCAGGTCAAAATGCCCCAAGACAGTTCCCTCGTGTAGAATACTGCAATAAATTAATTTTTAAAATATCTGAACATATCCTTCATAAGGCATTCATCTATCTTTAATTCATAATGTCACAACAGCCTCCTTTAAGCAGGAGAAATTTTTTTCCTTATTTTGGAAATAAAGAAAGTAAAATTCAGGGTGGTTAAATCTATTTCCCAAGATCATCACAGTGGTGATGCAACTGGGATCAAAACTTAGGGTTTCTAATTAATGATGCACTCTGCTTTACATTGGAGGATGATTGGGGAAACTGTATATAATTATACAGTTTCTTATATTAGGGAGATATGGTAACCACTGGCATAGCAACATAGCTTCCCTTACAGCAGGAACCAAAAGAGTGAAGACAGAGCCTCTATAAGGTCCAACAAGCCCCTATAAGAATGCACTGCCAATGATCTAACTCTACAACTCTGGCCTTACCTTTTAAAGTTTCCACAATTTCCCAATGGTATCACTGTGAGGACCATCCCTTTTGAAGACTTGTTTAAACATTAATTCTTTATCAAAGACCAAAGCCAAGTGGAAGAACCAGAGATAACAGCAGATAGGCAGCTATAAAGTCATTGAACTACAAACTGTGAGAAGAGCCATGTAGCAATATTACTGCTTTATGGTTACATTTTGATTATGAAAGGTTATAAAACTCTCAGAAGAGTAGAACCAAGTTTAGAAAAGGACAAATAAGAGAGTCCGTTTGTGTCACAGTAGTAGTCCCATAGATATTGAACTTGCTTTTGACAAAAAAGTCAAAGAATGATTTTTTTCACTTTCATAGTCACTATTCCTCCTAGAATTTCACATATGGCACAGGGATTTCAGCTTTTCAACCAAAATATTTCAGTTGCATTTCCACTTCTTTATCTCCAGTAAAAACCTAAATTTTCCCAGACTGAATTTAAGGCTTCTTGAACTTTATAAAACTTTAAGAAAAAGTCTTTCTGAGAGGTTCATTTATCTACTTCTTCAACAAATATAATAGCAGGTCCTTAAAATTTTAACTTCTGACTTCGTAAAGAAAGTAGAAATCTCATAATATCACACACATGTGTGTATAAGTAAATCACTTCACAAAATATTTTATTTCTGTGTTAAAAAAATGTGAGTTCTAGTGGTCAAATATTTCCACAATGGATAAAAAGATCATGATTTCAGAGTCCCAGTCTTAGCTGCAAAGGAACACTGACATCATTGCTCTCTAATATGTAGAATTTATATTTATACTCAGTCATGATTTCAATGATACCAAAAGGAGAAATGATTGTACACAGACAAAATGACTATATTTTTTAGATTCACACTGGAGTCTATATTTACCATATTTATACTGTGATCTTTTATCTGGAATAGACTTTAGTTTAAAATATGACTAAGCAAGGACTCTATATGCAGGCAACTAAAATCCCAAATTGGTTAATATAATAAGGGAATGTGATAGCTCATATTATTGGGAAGCTCAAAACCAGTGGCCTTTAGGTTAGATTCAAAATTCCACAATGTCATTAGGTCTCATTTTCCTATAAATTTTTTCAACTTTTTTTCCCCTTTTTGTATGTGCTTTTCTTCACCCATTGGTGGGCTTCCCACCATTAGGAAAGGTAGTAAGATGCTACCAGAATTTCTAGGGCTCCTGTACCTTCTTCACTTCTAGGTAGAGGAGACTTTTACCCAAACCATCATTAAAAATCCAAAGTTTCACATTAATTGTATTAGCTTTTATCATATTATTACCTGCTGATGTTTGTTCTCAGTATCACCTCCTCATGTCTGCTAGAAAGCTTCTGGGGCCTTTTCTTGGTTACTTCTTTCTCCCTGCTGGGACAAAATACCCAACACCCAACATGAAGGAAGGAAAGGTTTATTTAGCTTACAGTTTTTGGAGGTTTCAATCCATAATCAGCTGGCTCTAGGGCAGGGTGGCATGGCACTTGGGGTAACATTTCAAGGCAGCAGTCAGAGCAAAAGGGAGACAACAAGCCTCTTCTCCTCCCTTATATTGTATACAGTGCCCTAGCCCCTTCAGGGCTGGTGTAGCACTCACAAAATCTCCTTGTATTCCTTTGTACAAGATAAGAATATTTACAAAGGATGGACCCTGGCTCCTTGCTGAGTCTCTCAGTTAAACTTCTAAAGTCCTCAAATTGACACAATGTACCAACCATAATAGGTCCCAGAAATCTCTTCACATAGCCATCTCCATTAACCAAAAAAAAAAAACAAAACACATCTCTTATTCAGAGTAACAAGATTCTATCAAATGTCATATCCAGAAACATCACCACCACTGTCATCACCAACTGACTTCTTCATGTTGGGCCAGAATTGAATCACAGATGTCTTAACCTTTAGGTGACAAAGCTAATGAAATGGTATGATCAGCCCACACTAATAAACATTTATCCTACTGCAGGGAAGCTGCCTCACCCTGCCAGAACATGTGAATATACAACAGAGAAAAGGCACTTAAACAAAACCTAGAAGAAAATAGGGAAAGAAAAAGTTATGTGGGTCTGGAGGTAGAGGCAAGCATGGGTCAGATGGAGGCAACCAAAATACCTTCTAATCCATCCCAACAGTTAGTGTATGAAAGTGGTTTAGCATAGTATATAGTGAATGCAAAAGCTCAATAAATGGTAATTAATATTATCTTTAAAATAGCTGGTATAATCAGGGAAGCTTCCCACAAAATGAGTCACTTTGCATATTGAAGACAGAGGTAATATGAAATTATCTAGTTGAGAAATGACAAGGGAAGGAAAGAAGCCAGGGGTTGTGAGAGTAAAGAAGGCAGACATGGAGATACTAAAGACTTGATTTTCAATGGATTTTGGGTGTAGAAAAGAAGTCTAGAAAGACTTCAAGCTGTCTGGCATGACCAGAATCATACCTATGAGTGCTGATGTTTGTTAACACAGGGATGCAAGAGGAGTGTCATTTTGGATCACCGAGATAGAGGTGGCAATTCAGGGATGGGAAGAATGACTCTGAGGTGTCTGCAGAAGATCCTAGTGAAAATTTAGTTGTAGTGCAAACTGTTCCCAAGTAGTTAGCATTATGCTATTCATTTAGTCAACAAAAACTTATACACCTACTGTATGCCTGGGACTAAACTCAGTCTCTTATAAGCATTCTCATAAATTTTCCCAACTCTGGTTTGGTATAGTAACCCAGTGACTTCCATACCTGGCTTTTGAGACCTATTTTGTAATCCACTCACTGGTGAATCACTGATACTTAATTACATCATTGGTAGCAACATTCTCAAACACAAAAACCACATTGTGTGTGTGTTAACTCGGGAGTATTTGTATCTGTCTCTCATTATAATGAGGATCAGCCCTTCATACTCATTAACCATTTCTCTCTCTCTGTACACTCAGAACTTGATAATCAAATTCTTGAAATGCTTTGAGTGCAACAGACTGATGAAATACAAGTTTCAAATACATGTAATAAAAAATATGTATATATATTCAAACATTTACTAGCTAGAAAGCGTTTTCATAGAAATTATCACGATGATACATATGATTTATTTAATTAAACTTTTACTTTGAGATATTTTAAATTCACATATAGTTGTAAGAAACAAGGCAGAAAGATTCTATGTACCCCAAACCTAGTTCTATCTCAGTGGTTCCCACAAAACTATAGGACCATATTACCACCAAGATATTGACATTGACACAGTCAAGGTATAAACATCTCTTTACTGTATTCTCTCACATTGCATCTTTATGGGCATACCTACTCCTTACTGCCTTAGCTCTTCCTTAAGATTTGGCAACCACTAATAGCTTTTGATTTTTATATTTTTGTCATTTTAAGGGTGTTATATAAAGAGAAGCATGAAGTAGCTAACTTCCTACAGTCAGCTTGTTTTGCTTGGCATACTTCTCTAGATATTTATCTAGGTAGTTGCATACATCAGTGGTCAATTCTTTTTTATTGGTGAATGCTATCCAAATGCAATACACATATACATTCACAGATTGCTTAACTAGTCATGATCTTGAAGGACATATGCATTACTTCCAGTCTGGAGCTATTACAGATAAATTTACTATGAAATTTGTCTTTTTTCATGAATATATATCTTCACTTTTTCTGGATACATGCCCAGGAATAATTTTATTGAATTGTATACTATTTTTATGCTCAGTTGTTTAAAAAACTGCCTAACTTTTTCCAGAATTCTGATGACTTGAATGTTAGATATATAATTATATTTTCACAGGTCCGTGGGGCTCTGTTTACTTATCATGTTCATTTAACTTTATTAGTGACTTCACACAACATATACATCATTCATTATAGTCTACTGATGCCATTATTTTATTAGTTTGAGTAACATATAAAAATTCCACCTTTCCTTTTATCTTTTACCATCTTCCATGTATCATTGTCTTAAATATTTCCTCTTTTAATATTTGAAGTCCCATTAGTGTTATAAAATGAAACATGATTTAGAAAGCACAAAAAAAGGAAACATATTTTTTACTTACATTTTTCTTCAAATATCTATTTCACCTATAAGGTAATAATCTCTATCCCAATAATCATACTTATATATGAATAATCTTTTATATCATGGAGTTTTCCAAAGGAATAAATAGGTCATGTATGCGAAGACTCCAAGAAACACTACATCAGTATTATTTCTGAAGTCTAACTAAAGATTACACATTTCATCCAGAAGTAGAATTTACATACAGAATTATTATCTTTTGTAATATTTTGTGATATTTATGTGAAGGATCCAATAGGAAAATATGGTAAAACCATGACCTAATTTTCTATTCTCTTTTATGTTACCCATAAGAGAAATAAAGAGATTTCACTGAAGCAGATGGCTGAGATGAAAAAAAGTACAGCATGATAAAAGGTATCTATGAAATCAGTCAAATAAACTTTATATATTGAGCAAAAATGCTCTAATGTTTTAATTATCTTTCAAGACATTGTTTTATGCGTGGAGGCAAAATGATAAGGACAAATTCAAAGGCAGTCTTTCTGAATTACTTCTTCTGGAATCCTAAAGAACTGGTAGCCTTGTGAGAGTTTTAGGTGGGGAATGACTAAGTGAGGCACAGATGGTTTAATTTTACTATGACTTGGAGATAAGTATTTACCGCAGCAATTCTAAACAAGAACCAATGAGTTTATTGTCAGTTTCAACAGGAGGCAAGTCTTTGAAATGCTTGCGGGCCCAACTGGCGCATGCTTTTTCAATGATTCAGCAGGTTAATAATTAATATCCTCCTGAGACTTGCGCAAATAATTATGCAAGAGCACATATCATGCTGCGCATTCTTCACCCTGGATAAACTACAGCAGAAGTATTTAGTTACCAAATATTTTTCACAATCATTCTTAGCAATTAATCTGAAGTTTCAGCCTTAAGAGAACTGCTGTGAACTGACCAAAGTTAATTTGTCATTGATAAATATTTGGCTAAGTCTGATAGGTGGGAGAGTTAAAAATGGATGAGAATTCAAAGTCATGCCATATCCTTGCAACCAAGTAACAGAAAAGTGAAAGTCACAGAATGACTTCTTCCATGATGTTTATTAGCAAACCAGCATCCACTCCTTCTATAAATAAAGACTTTGCTTTTGGTCATTTCACATACTCTCAGTATATTTTATAGGAAATGATCATTCTAAGAAAATATGAAAACCTTCTAGCAACAGAATGCAGTCTGAGATCAGTGTCAGAATATTTCCAAAAATGGCTGGACATGGACCAGGTACTTTGGTCTAGGGCTACACTCCAAAGAATATGGCATCTCAGGCCCCATTCCTGCCACGGCTTGTGTGATCCTTTACGCCAACTCACATATCTTGAGCATCAATCATTTCACAATGAAAATTCATTTCTGATCTCCATTATGCTAATGAACAAACTCTTTGGCATAGATTGAGGATAAAAATGGCAGAGGCATGGCAGGAGCTGCCTAAGGAGGTAGTGTTTAGATAAGAGCTTTCCAAGGCTATCACTCTTCAAGTATTTATCTTTGACTAGGGTACAAAATATTTACCTGAAAAATCTCAAGTATGAATTGAATAGAAATATAACACATACAATTTATATATCCTAAAATGTGCAATACCATGGATTTGAATTACACATTAAATATGACTCAGGATGCATGTGGTGCTGCATATAATCCCCTATAATCCCAGGACTCAGGAGGCTGAGGCAGAAGTATTGCTGCAAATTTGAGGCCAGCCTGGGCTACATAGTGAGGTCAAGGCTAGCCTGAACCACATAGTGAGACCCTGTCTCAAAAATTAAATAATTAATTAAATAAGGTTCTTAATGAAATTAGTATAATACATTACATCAAAATATAGATAAACAGGTAACTCAAAATGGTTACTAGCATCATTTATCTGACTTTAACTAAATAAATCTACTTTAATGCATATTAAGTTGAGACTATTGCTAACTGGTTTTGTACAGTTACAAAATAAACAATTAAAACAATTTGTAATTAAAGCAATAACAGGTTTGAATAGATGTTTATCTTT
>RJWT010025520.1:0-15735 GCA_004365215.1 Cuniculus paca | reverse complement strand
TCTTCTAACTGTCTCTTTTTTCTTCATGGAATTGGAGCTTCTGTGACTCTATAGTCTAAAAGTAAGGAAAACTTCAGTTAAGCAATTCCTAAAGACAATGTCCTATCTCTATTAATTTAATGAGCATACTCTGTGGCCTCCTCACCATGATACTAGAAGTCCCAGCTCACGTTAACAAATGAAGCCAGCAGCACAGTTTCCTTTAGTATCAGCATCCCTATCGTAGATGAAGAAGGAATAGATTTTTGAAATGCTAGAAACATTTGATAGAAGCATCTGCCTAGTACCAATGGTTTTTATTCCAATAAGTAATAAATTGTAGAACAGAAAGCATCAAAGGAAGGCTAACCAAATATTCTCATGAGAAACATTTCAATATGCCACACAGGACAGGTCACAAAAACAAATTACTTGAAATCAAGGTGATGACAAACTTGGTTTCCTCAATACTCTAGAGTCCTTAATTTATCTCACGTTTAAGCATGAAATCACTTGTGTTTCAACTGTCCAGTGCAAACATGTAATGAGCTCTTCTTTTACATCTGCTTATTCCTAGTAAGTGGCTACTTAGTAGTCAAAATTATATTAGATTTTTGAGATAAATAAATTTGAAATGTGATTTTTCAACTTTCACAAAAGCTGAGGGTTAGAAAATATCTGTGTTATTATTGTTATAAATGGCTATTGTTTTGCAATTTTATAGTAGTGCAATGTCAAGAGATTGTTTTAAGAAGTATAGGGCTATTTAGTCTAAGTTACTGTGGCCTCATTGAAAAGTTTGACTTTCTGTTCTTTTTACCTGTGAAGTTGTTGGTTGCAATTTTCTTCCTACATTTCTAAGTTTTACTTCTATTTTTGGCCAAAATGAAGTAAGAGGGGTTAAATTTATCTTTCCACCTAAAACAAACAAAACAGGAAAAATATATGAAGTAACTGTTTCTAAAGCAATGAATATCTGGCAACAAAAGGCCATAAGCTCTGAGAGAAAGTTAGGAAATAAGGTAAATATTGAAACTGCCACACCTCATTGCTTTGTGAGAGTTTCAGGGTGGTGATAAAATAACGAGAAACCTAGACAAAGCCTATGCACTCTCAAAATTGAAAAATCATTGGTGAGAGTAAAGGAGAATTTAAGATGGGAGAAGACAGAGCTGTACAAAAAGATCTGCAGAAATGCCCCTACAATATTTATTACCGTATTGGCTGTTTGCAAATCATGTGAAAAAGTATCTAGGGCCAAAAACCAATCATCAAAATTACAAGAGGCAATAGATCCAGTGGTCAGCATGGTCTGAGTAACTGCCTTTTCCTAGCCAGAATGGAATAACCTCATAATTCACAGGGCACTGTGTAGAGTACACAGAATAGGACCTAGGAGTGGAAAGTAGTTGATTCTTGAATAATGTCTTATATTTATGCCTGTTAAATCTTACAAACAATATTTGAAGGATCAAATTGTTTCCAGGTAATTTAAACACAACATCAAAACAAAGTCTAAGACTATTTAAGTGGTGGGTAGTTTCAGAAAGGAGAAATAATATTCGAAGTACACAAAGTTTCAGTGCCCAGGAATTATATTGCAAGTCAGAAACAAAGCTGAGCTTGTTCATCCCTTGGGCTACCACTACCTACGTGGGCTCATACATAGAAATGAATGAGGTCACCAGGTGTCAGTGAAGCATCCATTGATCCCCTGTCAAGCAGTGTGAATAGGCCTTGTTTAGCCCTTCACCCAAGGATATTTTCCAAAAGCACAAAGAGAGGTTTTCTTGGGACTCCTGCATGCTTTACCCGACTGGGAAGAGCTGAGCCGATTCTGCAGACACTGTAATTATTTGAAACATGTTAGCGAAAGGTAAATGATTTAAAGAAGAAAACTGTGTAACATAGCAGCAAAGAGAAATTCAGCTGTTATTGCCAGGACACAAAAAAATTAAGGTCTTTTTTAAATGTACTTGGAACCAGGATCATAGTTACACATAGTTGTTAAAGGCTGAACCAAAGTAACTACTCACAATTACATACCTTTGTGCTACATTTTCTGGAAACATCGAAAGACCTCAAGAGATTTGAACCAAAGTGCCAACTGTGAAGTTCAGGTACAAAAGGTGTTATATAGAATTCAACTTGAATGTAAGCAATACATTTGGAATAAGAAAACGTTCGTTCTCAGAACTTACATGTATCCTGAAAATTGATTTGACTCATATTCACAAATGCATGTAGTACTGAGTGAGAATTCCCATATAGTAATATCCAATTCAAGATAAAACATGTGTTTGAATTTTTAAAAGATTATATTTTAATCTTTCACAGTTTTCCTGTGAATATATTCAATTGTTTCTATCTTTTTTCATTTAGAATTTTCATTATACTGAGAGGAGAACCAACACTAAATGTGGTTTTGACTGCTCAATGTTTCCTTGGACCATCGCATATAGCCACTGATGAATTTTCTATAGCCTATGTCTTCTGTTCGAGTAAATGAAAAGGAATTGACATTATTGACTCACTCTTTCAATTTCTTGTTGCCATTCTTGGTAGCTTTCTGAAACCCAGTAAAGGTCTCTGTAAAGGTCCAGAATTGGCAGCTATCATATCTCACTTTGTGGTTATTATTCCTTCTCATATTGACACTTTTTCCTTCGTGGAATTGAGCATTACTTTCTTTCATCTAAAGGGTACCTATCATATCATTCACTGGGTCATCAACCCTTACCATGTCTTCCTACTACAGAAGGGAACCACCATGGCCAAGAAAGAAAGCACACGTATTTTCTTGGTGTTTCATTTATGTCCTTAGAAGCACGATGTACCTAGATATAGATGCAAAAAGTTTCCTTAGACTTTTAGAATGTAATGGAAATGATCTGTGAAGGCCTCCCTAATATCAAAGAAAGCACTCTAATGTGTTCTACACCACATGAAAAATACGTTAGGCTGAAGGACAGAAAAGTCTTGAAGGAGACATTTAGACTCATAAAGAAGATGAGACATTGAGATTTGAAGATTTCTTTTTTCTGGTATCAAGAATCAAACTCAGGACCTTGCCCTTGCCAGGCAGTTGCTGAGCCACTGAGCTATATCCCTGTCCCCTGGTTTTTCCATTTCTAATTAAGCATCAATCTATGTCCCTCAGTAGCCCTCTCATTTCTGACACTGTTCAATACCATCAGAGCCAGAGCCAACAGATTACATCAATGTGCTTAGCCTTTCTGTGCAGAAGAATCCAAAATAATGGTCCCCAGTGAGGAGACTCTCGAGGTAAAATTGCTCTAGGAGGATATATTATATCTATGTCAGAACTTTTTGTATAAATAATTTGATTTTAACATGCAATAAACAATCAATGGACTCATAAGGGACATGGGGATTTAGCAGGGAAGATTTAGAAGAATATGCAGAGAAAAGTACTTATATACTGTTTTCAGTCCAAACAAGTATATACAAGCATCCTTCATAATGTTTAGGGCTACATCTTCCTGTTCAAGTCTAGGAACACTCTTCATTAATATTACCTGTACAATGCCTGGATAATTTATTTCAGTATGGAAAAAAAGGAAAAATAGCCACAAAGCTATGACTTGTAAAATCATGAGTCTTAAGGAATCTCAATGTATTGATGCACACTTTATTGCATTTCATTGCCCTACATTCACTATTTAATATTGTCATGCTCGTAGCCCCAACTCATCTACAATATTGCTGGATTAAATTAGATTCCTGAAGGTAAACCACACTGGGGCATCGGTAATAACCAGGAACAGTACTAGCACAAGGAAGAGACCACTGTGTGATGACAAACAAATGACACTGACGAACGTCTGCTCTGAATGAGTGGTGTTGCAACTGTAGCTAAAATAAGAGAAACACCTGCAGTGGTTCAGAAATCTAGCACATGCAAAGAGAAGTCTCTCCCTTAGACTAATCCTTTCTAACCATAAGGGCCTCTCAAATAAATGCTCCCCTGTCTAAAAGATTTTACCTTCAAAGAATATGTGGTGGCCTGTGAAGGACCTTTGAGTTACAGGTCAAAAATCTTCCTTCAGCAATATTCACTCTGTGAAGTAAACTCAAGATATGCTTCTGAGATTTATAAGTGCAAGCAACAGTTTGTCTTTGTAGAGGGCATCCATTATTTAGCTCTTGTTCCAATGTGTGCAAGTTTACAGGGACATGGGTGTGAATAAAACATCAGTTTGTTCATTTTAAGAAGGTATTTTATATAGTATATTTTTTTTACAATAGAGAAACATGAATGAGTTAAAATGTGTTGAAGAGACAGTGTTTCATTAATATGTTTTCAGGACAACAGGAGTTAATTTTAACCTGAGTAATTCTAATGGTCTCAAACAGAGAACAGCCAAATTCAGTATCTTGAAAATTTGTATGTTGCTTTTATGAATAAAGTCTCACACTGAGGGCTTAAGCATTTTCTTTGCTTTGTATTTGGGTACTATGATTTTGATCTCTTTTTTTTATCAATCCAGAAACATTCATTTTATAATTGGCACACTGTTTATAAAGCTTAATAATTTAAAGTAGACTAAACCCATATACCTATTATGAATAATCACCCAGTGGGAGAAATATAATATGTGTATTTTTACAGGACTAAAATAATTGCCAAAATCTTTATCTGTACAAATACTGTATATGTGTGAATAAATGTATTTACTGTTGTCTTTCCTCTTATAAATTGAAATTCTTTTAATTTTGAAATTCTGTATCAGGTGGATCCATGATGGTCTATTAGACATTGACTGTCTAGTATAAGTATAATCCATTAAGAATCCATAGAGTTCCATACTATTTGCAGAATATGTCACACAAAGAAAATAATTATACAAAGTACTTTTTTAACTTCAAATGAATGATTTAATGATTATGTTGAATAATCACTATTTCATTAATTATGCTAAATGTTGTCTAGAAAAGACTGTGAGATTTAGAAACATTGAGTGCTTTGGATTTGTAGTTTATTTAATTGCTATTTCTGTAGATGGACAAAGCAGTTCAACTTGTTTGGTGTTCACGTCTTTATCTTGTCCAATGAAAAGTCCTCGTATCATGAATGTTCATTGTTTTAAACAGCTGACACATCACAAAGAGTGTTATAAAATTGAAGAAGTTCTGTAACCATGAGAGTACACGAACATTTTCCTTACAAATGTGCCTTCCTATACCACCCTATGGGCAGGGATTAAGGGTTGTGTATTCATTTATATAACCAGGTGGCTCAAATATAGCACAAGAAAAATATTTCTAGAAATAGTTGCAGATAAATTGTTCCACTGTTTTCACTCCCACAGACTGTGTGTTTTTTCAAGTAACATTAGATTCCCAAGGAGTATAATTATAATACTAATAAATAAACCCTTGTACTCTAATAATCACATTCTCACAAAAAATTCATACTTTTAATGAATGAAAACTACAGTCACATTCTGGCTTTCTCTGGTTTATTTATTTCTGTCAGACTCAGTAATAATATGGGTTATTAATCCTGGTAAGTTTTTTTTTAATTTCCCAGTTTGGTCTCAGAAATACAGTCTTCTCATGAGTCTATTTGATATTTAACAATTCAGTGAGCCTTTCTCGACCTTCCTGAAAGAACTGAAAGAATCCAGGCTCAGCAGACTACAGATATTTTCCTGGGTTCCTCAATTTTAGTTTTCTGGGATACAGAACTCTATGCAGGCAGCCTCTGAGTAAGCAGTAGGATCTAGAACAAAACAGTCCATCCCGCTGAGCCCCAGTGAGTTTGCAACTGCAGGGCACACAAGGTGGCAAACACCCAGACCTTGCACTGGACAGTAGAGGGCTGCTGTGTTCACAAGGTGCCCCTCAAGTTGAGTCTCAAGTTCCAGCTGAAGTGCACTCTTGATTCAGGGGAAAGGTCTGTGCCTTCTTTTCTACTATGCCTACCTGGGTTAGAGCACATTTCCAAGGCAGTGACTTAGGTGGATGAGAGACTACAAATGGAGGCACTTCCCATTCTTGTTGAAAGATACTTGCTACTGATGGTCATGTCTGACCATCTGGTCAGATTCTTTCTTGCTAAGAGTTCACAAAAAATAGTTTATGGCTTTAGTAAGAGCCAGTCTCCATGAAGAAGTGTCATACTGGAATGTGAAAATGAAATATGTCAAAATGGGAATTAACAGAAGAAAGAGGTCTAGGGTTTCTGCTTCTAACTGTAGCCAATCACAAGTTAGATTTCCTATAAGGGTTGAGAGATCCCTCTGAGATTCCTTAAGATTTTACTCGCAGGCTCCTGTGTGGGTTTCTATTATTATTTTTAGCTTTCTCATTAATGATCTCTTTGAAGAATTAAGATCTGTGTGGAGAGGGCTCGTTTCATATGATAGATCACAGAGGAAGGAAATACAGAGCCATCACCAGATGAGCTTCAAATGAAAATGGCAAAAATTATCTCCAAACGAGGCCTCTCTTATCGGTTCTGTGTTATTGAATTCATCTTGAGGAATCACTGACCTATCCTCTCAACATTTGATTCACTCCTGGATAACTGTAAATCTTTCAAAAGTGTCCCATGAATGCTTTTAGCAGGATCTGCAGCACATCAAGTAGTCTAGTTGATAACGAAGATAGCTCTCAATCATTTGGACTTTATAATTTATTTTTGGATCCTATTTAAAATAGAATGAAGAAAGAAACAGAAAACCAACCAATTCTTTCATTGTGATAGAAACTTAATTCCAAAAAGTTTCCATTCAACATCTTGACTTCAATTTTTCTTCATACCACACTCCTTTGATACAAACTATCCCAATATAAACATCTCCTTTACATTCAGAACATATTTTACATCATTTTCAGACCCATCCAACTGATATTTTCTTTGGCCATCATGCAAATCTTCTCCACAATTATCTACCAGTGTAGCTTTCACCTGTAACACATCCAACATTTTCAATGTAATCAGATCTTATTCTCAATAATTCCTTGAAAAATATAGCAACCAGTGGAAAAATTCTGATACTGTATTTTTGTTTTTCTATTTCCAACATAAGAATTTGGAAGTGACATTGAATAATAAAAATAATAACAATAGAATGGAAATAAGAACACTATCAGTGGATAAAGAGTCTCAGAACTGTGAAAATACAGTAGAAAAGCAAGATTATCATGAGATCAAGGTAATTGGGGAAAGAATGTTTGTAAAAAGGCTTGTCTGTGAGTGACAAATGCAGCTGTGCACCAAAGAAAGATGATGCAAGTTTGGATTTCTGCTAGTGACATACTAGTTTTGTGACCCACTGCATGCCACTTAACATACCTATTCCATATCTTTACAAGTGGAAAATGGAAATCATATCAGTAACCATTTGGTTGGATTATTATGCTTATAATGGCATTTTTTAAAGAGTAAATAACAAAGTGTTGACACAAGACACAGTTCATCGAAAATGTTCGAAGAATCAGTTTGACAATAGGAGTATTAAAATACATTCACTGAGTTTCAAAGTATACATCATCCTCAACTATCATTATTATCAACAAGATTATGTGCTGAAGTTACAGCTAAAGAAAATTTTAATCCCCATACTAATTATTCTTTTCTTCTTCCTTTATTAAACATAAAATGACTTACAATACAATAATACAAATCAATATTTGCCTGGCTTTTTATTTTTTTGTATTTTAGGTGTAAGATTGAATTTCACATTTCATGAAGGATGAGGGAATGCTACAAATTCGTTAGAATACAGCTACGTGGAGTTTGGTGTGTTGGTGCACTGATGGAGGGGGAGGCTGAGACAGGATTCAAGTCTGGGGCCAGACTGGGCAACTTAGTGACTTAGACCACATTGCATATTCACTAAATGCTTGTTATTTTTACCATTATCATAATATTCAGTAGCATAAACTGTATAAAATCATGGTGACTTTCATGTCAGTAAACTCTGTCTGTATTGTCACCCTTGCCTTGTCACCCTTGTTACCCTTGGAACATGAATGATTTACTTTTATTTTTTTGTTTTATTGTAAAAAGAAGAAAAAATAAAACAGAATTTTGAAACAAGATAATAAGAGAGTATCAATAATTAACACATTGCATACTGTTACCACAGTCCAGATTGAAAATAAACATAGCAAAATAACCCTCCTTCATTCTTATTCTCAATTTTCTATTCTAAGTACCAGTATCAGAGGGGAGAATAAAAGATGAAAATTTCTTAAAATAACATCACCCTCAGAGACATCTGGGACCTCATGATGTGTGGACTGCATTTTTAAGCAAATATTTTTCATTTTGATTATTCTTTCATTTTCTTTTTCCTTCTCAAGAGCCCTGCTATCTTTAAGAGCTTCTACCACAGAATACCAATTAAAAGTGAGATAAGGAGGAAGGACGGGATGCACAGGATATTCCTTTTAAACACACAAAAACCAGAATACCATTCAATGTGAAATGGGGGAAAAGAAACATAGATGCAAAAAGGGTAATAGGGAATACATTATGCTAAAGATCCCCATTTCAGTTACATATTCTTTGGCCTTCACGCAAGTTTTCATGGTGTGAGGAAGTAAAAACTCAATGTGCTTCTAGAGGGAAGCTAAAAAGGAAAGACACAGTAATACAAAGTTTCCTGCTTGTATGTCTGAGAGGGCTTCCATTGCATGGTATCTGGTCGCATGGAGGCAAAGCATTGGAGTAAAACACCCACACAACATGTTGAGTCAGAGAAAAAGGGAAAGAGTGCCTCAGATTTCCATTTCTTCCACTGGGCAGTAGGAGACCTCAGCATCTTTACTGCACTGCAAGGGTGACATGAGTCATGGTGAATGCATCCTTGTAAAGTTAGTAAGAGATTTAGCCTGGGTTTCCCCATATTGAACAAGTGATGTTTTAGCCAAGGGCCAGAAAAAGACATGCTCAGTCAGAGAGAAAGAGAAGTGAGTCAGTTTATGGCTTGTATGGTAAGAGACAGTGTTTTGCATGAAAAACTAAGTGAATTCAAGAGAAAATATCAATCACAATTTAGCAGAAGGTACAGAATGATAGAGTTCCATACAGAGAGGGGAGAAGAATGAGATTCTTCCAATATGGATCTCCCATGCAATATAACCCTAGACTAGAGCCTTACCCAGTTCTCCCATTCATCAAAAACTTTATCAGCTTCCACCTTAATGAATATGACAAGAAAAGGTTTTGGGAGTGAGTGGACTAAAGGAAATAAATAGTCATATAACAGAGCTTATCTACTTTCACTTGACTGAAAAGTTATTCATGTAGTGTATGTTATACAGCAAAGATTTCTTTATGCTTAAATGGATGAACTCGCCTTAAAGGGAAAAGTAGAGAATTCAAACAAATTTAACACACCTTTAAATAAAATAACATTACAAAGTAAACAAACTAAAGCCTCTCTAGGCTTAACTTTAAAGTACAGGTACATACAAATTTGGAATATTATGTCATCGACTGAGAATAGAAAGATGTATCAAATAATGTTGTCAGTAACACATTTGGAAATATATATATTTACACATATTAAGAGTTTAAAATTCTAACTTCATACCTGAGTTCCATCACTACTAACAAAGTGACAGAACAATGAGGAAAACTCTACAATAATAACTATGAAGCAATAGTGACCCCAGTAAAAGTGCTAACCCTGAAACCAAAATGTCCCAGCATCATTTTCTAGAACAGCAATTTTAAATCATTTTATCTAAATATTCTTACAACATAACTGAATGGTGATGATTTGCTACACAGATTTGGACTGTGGTTTCATAGCAAGAATCACTGCTGGTGCTTCCTAGGTACCTGACGTATAATAGACATCTAATTAATATAAATTATTTGTTATTTTGAATAGTATCATAGTTATTATTACTGTAACTGCATTCTTAGCAATCAAAATATAAATATTAAATACAAAGCCTACTGCTTTTTGAAGAAATGTTTTAATTCATATATTACATATACGGAGAAGAGCTTTATTCAAAGCTAAAAACAACAAAACAGAAGTTCAATAGATGAACAAATTGGTACCCCTTGCATATGTTAAACTTGGATAGTAACGACAACCACGGATACAAACAGCAATCAGAATGAATTTCGAAAACATTATGCTATATAATACCAAACCTTTATGATGGAAATTAGATTAATGACTTACACAAACTTGAGGTTATGAGACAGGACAGGCCAAAAGCAGGTACAAGTACACACTCAGTGATGATGAAAGTACTCTACTTTGTGTGTTGGTTACATGAGTATAAATTCATCAATCTGTATATATTATCTAACAAGAATGTGATACCATTTGTAATCATAGTTTAGTAAACTGGTCTTATAAACAATACCAACATCAGACACACATTACTGTAGAAATAATATTTTGAGACTACTTAAGACAGAAAAATGTAAATATTTATATTTTATTATCATATATAATTTACATTGATTATTTTTGCTTTATCATATGTTTCACAGTGGTTATTTAAGCATTTAAAAAGTACAGGTGAAAAATGGGAGAGACCTATCTTGAGATTTGAAACTAACTAAAATAGACAAGATGCCCAAATCCTAAAATGCAGTGCCTACTAAAACTTTGGCATATAGTTTAAGCAACCTGCGTGTTAAAAGATCAATGTCAATAACAGAAAATAACAGTTACCACATTCATGAAGAACTGATTAAATTATAAACATATTTACATTACTTTTTCAAAGCAACAGTGTAGGTACATTATTTTCTTTTAGGTTTGGCAAGGAATTCAAGGAAAATTAGACAAAAATTTGGATCTAAAACTATCTTTTTAAAGTGATTCCAACTGTATTCTAATTTGATGAAGAATCTAGTTAAGAAAATCTATTTCTTTTCTCTCTGACGTTACACATCATTTATATTTGTAGTTCAATTACTATTCAAAAGGTGGGGCTACATATATTGTTGCATTAGTGGATAATATAGAATCAACATTATTTTTTGTTGTGTCTTTAACTATAATTAATTTAAACTATCCAGTCTCCTTATTATGCTTTCAAAATTATATAGCCATGTAGATAAATAATAGAGTAATAAGACTAGGTTAAGATAATGCTTGATTTGTTAGTAATTACTTGAAAAGCATTAACCACAAAAGTTTACCTTGCTCATAATGAGCAGATCCAACAGCCCTCATTCAGATGGTGATAATGAGATATGGATTTTAATAGTAAATCCACTTCATACATTAATATGATTTTCAGTACGTTGTATGTACATAGTCTTATTTATAAAATCAATAAATATATCACAATTTCACTGACAAATATGATGACAGTGAAAAAGGGATAGAAAAAATTCATAATATGTTGAATATCATTAAAATGGAAGTTAGAAAATCTAGTTTTAGTTACTTACTGATTCTTACCATTGTAATTTCACTTGTTGACTGTTAAATACAGTCAACAAGACTTAAGTTTCCTTCGAGTAGAAGAGTCTCTGCACTCTCCTTCGTATCTGTTGGGTCTTGATGCTATAAATGATGGGGTTCATCAAGGGTGGGAAAAGGATGTAGATGTTGCCCATGAGAACATGAACCAGTGGGGAGAGGTGTTTTCCAAAGCGATGCACCATGGTCAGACCAATGATGGGGACGTAGAAAACCAAAACAGCACAGATGTGAGACACACAAGTTTGCAAGGATTTCATTCTTTCCTCCCTGGATGCAATGGCTAACACTGTGTGCAAGATCATGATGTAGGAGATTAGAATGAGCACTGCATCCAACAACAGGTTGCTGATCACCAGAGCCAGACCATAAATGCTATTGAAGCGGATGTCTGAGCAGGCCATTCGAATTAAATCTTGGTGCAAACAGAAAGAGTGAGAAAGGATATGAGGACGACAATAATGTAAGAATCTTAGGCGGATGATGACCGGAGGAATAAGTAAAGAACTCCTACATAAGATTGTTACCCCAATTTTCATGATTTTTTCATTTGTTAAAATAGAGGAATAGCGTAGAGGGTTGCAAATAGCAATGTAGCGGTCAAAGGACATAGCAAGGAGGACAGAGGACTCCATGAAGGACAGACCATGGATGAAGTAGGATTGAGAAATGCAGGAATCTAGACTGATCTCTTGAATCAATCCCCATAGCACCCCGAGCACTGTGTGGACGGTGGTCAACCCCACACACAAATCAGTCATGGACAGCATAGCCAGGAAATAAAACATGGGCTCATGGAGGCTCGGCTCAGTTCGTACGATATGCAGCACCATGCAGTTTCCCAGGAACACCATGGCATAGATGAGGGAGAAAGGAATAGAAAACCATAAATAATACCTTTCTAAGCCAGGAAAACCAGTGAGAACAAATTTGGAACCACTGAAATTTGATACTGAGAAAGCAGACATTGATAGGAAATTGAAAAATATTTTGAGAAATATTTTAAGTTCTATAAATTTTTGATGTCCCAATTTTTATCAGCGTTGATCTATCTGGCAAAGAAAATAAAATATGACTTAATTTTTGTAAACTTCATAAAAGCAGGAGAATTGCAACTTGATTCTTTTTAAGGAAAAAATCTGTTGTCTAGCCATGGAACTTGTAGTGTCAGTCATGAAGGATGCCAAATATGGGGAATTTTATACAGAAATGGTAAGGGGCACATGGGATTTAGAATGCAGGCTACACACTTGGGAGTGACTACTTAGTAATAACGTATGAACATTGTTTTTCAATAATGTCATACTTACATACGATAACAAGTGTGTGTAGTGCTGCCAATGTCACCCTCAGAAGAATGTGCAATACCTAGGTCATTTTTATCTTTGATACCACAGATATACCTTGCAATTTTTGCCATAAAGTCTTAAAGAGGCAATCTGTTATAAAGTAATATGATTTAGAAACATAAAGAAATTAGCCAAAATGAGTATACAAAACAAAGTAGAATTTTAGTTTTCCACATGGTGTTGAGCTGTTATCTAATTTATTTAAATATTTAAATTGTACTTTTCTTCACTATTTTCATACAACTTATAACTTATATCCTGAGATGCAAATGTTTATTAGCATCACAAAATTGTCACCTCTTTAATCGCTCGTATATAACAATTGCTTGACTTTTGAACTAAGTTGTAAACATGTATTGCTCAGACCTGCTTTATTTATGATACTGTATCATTTCACTAATGATAGCTATGTATCCTGTTCTTGTTTTTGAAATAAAATAATCTTACACACTAGTTATTATTCCTCTACATAAATTTTTCAGTATTTAATTAACAAAGCATCCAAGATATGCATTTGATTGTTTTCACTGAATCATAAATTATCTTTTAACTCAATCTTTTTAGTTTCATGTCATTCAGGAGTTTTTTAATTGTTTATAGGAGAGCTAACATACAATGTTGTTATGCCTGTTAGGAAATATTCATAATTAGATTGCTTTTAAATGTGAACTTCAACTACTCCATTACTCTCAAAATGTAAACTCTATACATACATTGTGTAACTTGTGTGTACTATATCTTACTATGATAGAACATTCCTCACAAAATCATGCAAACTGTGGATTCATTATTGCTTTATCTTTAAGTAAACAAAAAATGTGAATAAATTATTTCAATCCCAACATAAATTCTATGTATTCAATAATTGAAATTCTTAGACAATTTGATCCAAAAGCATGAAAAGACACTGACAAACTAAGCAGAGATGATATATCTATAAATGATTCCTGCGTTTCTGAAATACATTGGTTGTGAGTTTTACAATATTGTCCATGGCATCAAGACCTATTTTCTCCATTATAACCCTAATTTATAGTAAGAAACTTTTAAATAATTATATTCATCTGTATATTTATATGTAATATTTAACTTATATATAATATATATAATACTTAATGAATTTGTTGCAAATTATATGTATTTTATTCTAAAGTTGGACAATAAGAGCATTTAAGATAAAAATAATTGTTACAAACTGCATAAAGTATATTATACTCAAATTCACATGAATATATTTAATAGCTGGAATAAAATCAGATATAATTTTGTAGTATAGAAACTACCAAAACTCTTTCCAAAAGAAATAATGTAACGAGTTTTGCACCAATTTGAAAATTTTATTTGAAGACTTTCAGTAAGACATTCGCCAGGCCCAGTTGGATTTACCAGGTAAATACAACCAAATATGTAGGAAACAAATGATAAAGTTTTGTAAACTTTTCTCAAAAATGGTAAAGAAAATTCTTCCTAAATTTTTGTAAGTGGGAAGATTTATGCTGATACAAATTGAGACTATATCATTAAAAGGCAAAGAATGAACTTTGCCTCCTCACATTCAGAAATTCCGGTACTATCTATACATGAAGCTTGAAAAATATTAACTTCTTTCTCTCTGTACATCACCAGTTTGGAGAGTTTCCCTCTTGGAAAACTCTTGGGAATGCCTTTCTATGGGGATAAGTCATTTCTTCTATAACCTTTGATAACCCTTTCATATTTTAGTTCAGGAACTGAAGTTCTAACCACATTGGCAACACCACTTAATGAAAACAAGTACTATTTCCTGAAGACAGACATTGCTGAGTCTTGTATCAGCTGGTGATACAGTTCTGTATGTTTGCCCTAACACTGTCTTAGATGCAGAAGAAAAGCTGCAGAAACTTCTCTTTCCAGCAGGACTCTGTGTTAGAAGGTCATGGTCTCCCGTAGATTTGAATTTTCACGCATAGACCTTGAATCTAATCAATATTGCTACTCCTGAAGAGTGAATTAAATGGATGAAGCATGTGGTCTTGTTAAATCTCAGTTCTCTGGCACAGTGTGAATCTTCTGGATGTTGTCTCTAAATATAAATATCGAAGCATGACTTGTTAGTGATTCTCCAGGATTGTAGTGGGGCTAAAGACACCCAAAAACAAGCTAATTCACATTAATAGAAAAAGAGAAGTAGGGTATTTTAATTAAAATGGGTGACCTAGTTTAAAGAAAAGAACACTGCATAAAGGAAGATAGATTTAAACTGTGCATTCCAAGATCTAACTGTATATCATCCAAAACAATGAAACTGGCAAAGTAAAGGCAAAATGACCCTGCAGCCATAGACACAGAGAAGGCTATGAAAGTCGGTGCCAAAAGAAAACACCCACATTCCAATCAAAGAATACATGACAAAGCAACTCAGACTGTCACCAGGAATTCAGAAAATATGGAGTTCCCCAAAGGAGCAAGAACAGTTAATGCATTCCAGTATGTATGTAAGGGTTGCTTTAGGACCTTCATAACTCAGAATGGTCTTCTCTGCTTTCTTATGAATTATATTTAATATCACACAATCTTGTCCTAGATATCTGAATGTCCTTCCACTTAAACTGAAACTTATTATGTACATCAGACATGTCAGGAGAAAATTGGAGAGATGTATTCCTGGAAAGAAACTGTTGTTAGAATAGGCAGGAAAGTGAAATTGTTACTGAAGAATTGTTTCCTCATGAAATAGGGTAAGAGAGACATAAAATGGGAAAGGATAACAGGGAAGATATCACCCAGAATGTCCCACTTTTTCTGCCCCATTCATCAACATAGTATGAAAATGCAGAAATCCAAAGTATTTTGAAAAGAATGCACAAAGCTGAGAGCCCTTAATAACCTATTTCCTGATTGATTATTTGCAAGAGAGTACCTGTGTGATGCCTCAGAATATGGGAGAGCAGTATAGAAAGAAAATGACCATAGGGCACGTTCAGTGAGAC